>APFE030018877.1:2227-12543 GCA_000404065.3 Pinus taeda
CTTATCAATTGGCTAAAAAAAGTGTTGCTTTTTGTATCCTCATAATGTGCTACCAATTATTCCGTAAAAATTACCCAATTAATAAATTTTTTACGAGAGCAAAGCCATTGATACCATACATACTGATTTGGTTCCAGATATAAAGTTGTCATACGTACCTTTTGTGTTTTGCACATTATTGAGATCGAAAAATTGCTCCATCTGTAATATCCCTGTTGTGGGATCCTTACCATCAAACTTCCTCATATCTATTTTTGGAATATGGTGGGTCTTCGATCCAACATTAGATTCTATGGAATCATGATTAACATTTCTTTTGTTCTTATCATGAGTTTCCTTTACTACCCTTTCACCCATAGTGACCCTTTCTTGTAGCAACTTATTCATATTTATCTTCAATTCTTCCATGTCTGTCTTCAAATCTATCTTCAAATCATCCATATTAGCTTCCACGTCATTCATCTTAGCTTCCACATTATTCATCTTAGCTTCTACATCTTTCTTTAAACAATCCATCTTAGATTCTGTTCCTTTTTGTGCAAGTGACACTTCTTGCACTTGGTCTCGTAATTTTGATATATCATGTTGCATTTCTTCCTCTTCTTCATGATTCATGCTAGAGATTTTAGGTCGCCTACTAGGTGTTTCCATTTTCTTTGTTCGGGGCATCAATTATTGATAATAATGCTTCACTATGCCGTTTGAATTCCTTCAAAATAATTTTTCAAACCAAGCTTAAGCAAACATTTAAAAAAATATACACACCTTTTTTCACTTTGTAGGAGCTCGATATTGCCTCTGATGTATCTCTATAATTTCAGATCATCTAGTTCCAAAATTGTGACCTATGGTAGCCCTCTGTGTCCTCTTTCCAATGCCACCAGTCTGACCAAAATTGGATTCTCCAATGAAGACTTATGCCAAATCTCCCACAGTGACCTGATTATAGACTAATTCCGTAGAGCGAACTTGTATGACGTGTAACATGTCCCTGTTTTGACCTTTGGCTCTAAACGCTATACAGAAGAAGCTACAATATTTCCTCTTTTTGAACCTTTTTACGAAATTTCAATCTGATGCTTAGAGAGAAAGTTATGACGATTTTCACCAGGTCACATGTTTGGAATGTAATTCAGGAGTCTGCAAAAATACCAACTTCCCCAGATCACATCTCCGCAAATATAGTGCGAAAAGCTCTGAAATTCAGACCCGAGTTGTAGTGTGACGTATTCTCAAATGAGTTTTTATTTCCACTTCTAAAACATTGTAGAAAAAAATCTATAGTGAAAATGCGACGATGACCTGTTTGGAGTAGCGAAATCCTAGAATCCAAAGCACTGATACCAAATGTTATGAAACCAGCGCAATAAGAGATAGAAAAGATAGATAAACGCCTTAGAAATCAGCCTGTTTGAGGGGGAAACCTCCTTTACATTACATAAATGAACAATTCCTGGATGATTCAAATGATAAAACCTCATTTCTATATATAGGAGTCTAAGGAGTCACAATATAAGCCAGCCGACCTAACAATAATAATATAAAGCCACAAAAATAACAATAGAGCGATTCTATGGGGCACAGTAATAACAATATGGGGACAATAGGGGCACAACAATATTAATAAGGGGTACAACTACAATAGTAATGGGGTAATCACTAGTACTATAGGGACCCAACAGAATCAAGTGCAGGTAAATTATTAGCACAGATGGTTGTCTAGATATTTTGGTAATTTTAGATCTATGGAAGGATCCCTCATTTTTTGAATATGTGGGAGTGGTCTTCTTGTGAGGTTATGCAACAACTTGGAATGTTGTTCGTTTAATTTGGGAGATCTGTGATTCCGGAGTTCAAGAGTGGAACTCGAGAATCCAGTCTGCCACCTACACCCTTACGAGGGTTATGAGGTAACTTGATGGAGTTGGTAGCTTAGAAGATTTTGAAATGATAATTATGGAGGAGACTAACAAGTACATGCACATGTATAAGTGATTGAACCATTTACATGAATGACATCCTAATATATTTTTAGATGCAGTGTTTGGTACCCATGCGTTCACGTATATGGTAGTTCCTTTATATAAAAATTGGCATATTATTTTTAATCATATTTGTAAACAAGACCACAATTTGACTTTGCTGATTGAAATCGTGACAATTAGCCATTAAGGGGGGACTTGGAAAATATAATTCCCACTTGTCATGTGATGGAGTTATTAATTTGTTTAGAATCTTGTTACATCTAAGAGAGATATTAGGTCCTATTTAGGTGTGTGTTTGAGATATTCTCTCAACATATTGATTGGATGGTTAAAATAGTATTTCTATCTTAGACCAATAGTTGATGTTTTTATATGTATGATTAATCTAGTGTAAAGTAGTTTTGTGTGTGCAATTAGTTCTCTAACTATTGTGATACTAAATTTCATTAAGAATATTGTACATTTAATTACTTTAAAAAAATAGTTACTCTATTATTCCTGTTATTTCTCAATTATGACAATTGCATTTTAAAATCATTATTAAAGTTAACATTTATCAGTCTACTTTTATTATGCATGGTATTACACATTCAATTTTTCCTTTGACTGCATATTAGTTTGTCTTTGACCAAAAAAAATTGTCACTTATCCATAGTTTAACATTGTGAATTCAATTTTTGTTATTTTTTATTATTATTTAAATTTATTTATTTGTAAGATGATTGGTTGAGGTCTTATTCTCGACTCTTTGGTAACTTTCATTCCTATTTGTTACTAATTTTTTGTTTTTGTTTTTATTTTTTATTTAGCATTTTTATTTTATTTTTTTCCTTTTTTCTATTATTTCCATTTTCATGAATTATAGTTTTTTGTCTATATTTTCAATTTATGATGACAAATTTTAAAGAGGAAAAAATAATTTGTCTTTTTTTTCCATTATTTTTATTACTTTTAAATTTGACTCGTATTTTTTTTGTCTTTTTTCTATGGCACTTTTTTTTTCTCTATGTTCAATTCCAATTAACATTGTTGATTTAGTTTTTGTTTTATTGTTATTCTATATTAATCTTTTAATCTATAACCTGATTGGTTGTGGTCTTATTCTCTCATCTCTAGTAACTTCCATTATCGACGAAACCCAACTCCAACTGCCATGTGAGTTGATGTCCGACTCTTGCATGAGTAAAAGGTTTGTAGTACATATTTCTATATATAATTCTCATTTTGAGTTTCTATTTTCCATATAAGAACCAAAATTATTGCTTGCATGCTCTTTCTTTACATTATTTCTTCCTATTCCATTTGTGTTACACTAAATTCGTTTCATTGTTGGACTTGACATTTTCATTTGCAAATATCACAACTAACGACGTCTTTCCTTTTCATCTTCTTATTATTTTTCACTAAGAACATGATTGACTCTCGCTTCAACTTCACTAAATAAACTATTTGGTATGACAATACTTATGGTCCAGAGTGTAAATAGGTGGGGTGGATTCCCCCATTCGAGGATGAAATTTATATTAAGTCTCCCTGTTATGATTTTCTATGGATGGGAGCTTCTCCTCTGTAATCTATAGTATATTCCATAATATTATACCAAACAATCATGAATGAATCATTATTGCCTCCAAGGTATATCAAGAATTCAATAAATTAACCTTATTGAATTAGATAATTTAATAAGTTTCTTTCTTTTTATCCTTTGTGATTAATGTCTTCGTATATATGTTCTCACGGGTCAAAGAATTTGAAGCTCTAGTTGAGGTGGATACTTGGTTGGAAGAAAATCCAATGCAATACACTACCAATCTTCATTTCATTTTACTGAATTCAGATTCTACGATGCAGAGGTTGGGGTATGGGATCGAAACTAATTCTAGCAATGTGCAGCATAGGGGTATTACTAGGATCCCACTTTGTAGTTCTAGATTCTACCTCAAGTTGCTACAGAATGAGACATTTCTCAACAGTTATTAGGAGGTTAGTGATCAATTTCTCATCGATTTCAATTGGTTTGTTAAAATTGTTTTACCTTCTTTCTTTGAACCAGACATAGAAGATTTGTCACAGTTACCATGTAAAAAGTTAATTTGTGAATTTAATCTACTATTCTTAAAGTTGTTTAATCTACTATTCCTGTTTTTATTCAGAGTGAATGTGTCAAATTCAAACAATTTAATAATAAATCATAAATCATAGACAAACATATAATATTTGGAAAATATATGAAAAGGGTTGGTGATATATTTTATTTACTTTAATATTTAAATTTTTTTAATGTTTTTTTTCTTTTGAATTTTGACTATATTAAATGTTTTAGGAACTAAGTATTTTTTTTGTAAGTCAAATTTCTATTCATAGTTTCAAAAGGAAATACATTAGAGGAAAAACGTAGGTAGTCTCACCGCTACCAATTTTGTTGACTACCAGCGAAAGCATATGAAAATGAAACAAAAAATAAAGAGAGACACAATTCGCAATTTCAAAGTTCATATGCCCCAATAAATAGACAGAAAATATAAAACACATGTATCCATGCTAGTCGTCGAAGGCAATGGAGGCTGGGTTGTCCAGAGTTGTACCAGGAGGTGTCAAGGATGATAGGAGCATTGGACATGCTACTCCAAATGGGTCATCCATGCCTACTGTTTCTCGACCTTCTTTGATAGCAAATTCTGGCTGTGCCAGAAGACCACAACACGGTCCCGAGTATGACATTGGAAATAATGCATTTTATTCATAGTTTCTATTAATTCAGGACGCTCCTCCTATCTAACCTGCTCTGAAATCTCCAGACGATCCAGAATTGACTGAACCGCATCTCGATAGCGCTCCATGTAGCAACCTTGTGGCTGACCGCGGCCACCCTGATGCACCAGCACATGACGCCTGAAACCACCATGATGAACCAAACCCGCTATATGTAGAACAAGTAAAGAGAGGTGGCCCTGACTCCTAGTTGAGTCCCTGTGACTAACACCTCGAGTTGTTGACCCTGCGCATTTAGAACACCCCAACCAACCACCACCTCTACCTCCTAAAGCCCCACAACTTGAACCCTCTACACTTAGACCTTCTAGACTCCCTCCACCACTACCAGACAGTATCTTGATCTGAGGCCGGGACATAGCCATGCGTGGCCTTCCCGAATTAGGTGGAACTTGAGCCACGAACTATCATAAGCAAGGAACCAACAACATGCTTGAAACCCAAACACCACCTAAGCAAGACAAAGACCACCCTTCCAATAGCTCCCTAAAAATCCATGCAATGGTCAGGACTACTAGCTCTGGTTGAACCTCCTCTCCCTCTAGCGTCGAGCACCCACAACTTGCAAAGTTATTTACCACCTCAAACGAGCAGTGTACACCCACCTTGAATCAACCCCTCACAATTCCAGTAAACCAAAACCCACGATGGGGTCACCAATGACACCACCCGCAACCCAATACCTTCTGAACTAGCTGGGGAGGCACACTTCAATAATTTTTCTCCATCAAAGGAAAATTCGCAACCAGCCTGGATTGAAACCACATCAAACAAACCATAAACCACATAAAACCACCCCGATCAGAAGCACATACACCATGTTCCTTGCAGGCTTTCTCTTCCCAATCCAAATTCATCAATTGACAACAACCCACATCCACTAATAGTGGAAAACCCTTCTACAACAATGTTGACCCTTTAGTTAGCCTAGGGCACCTCTGCAACACCCTCCTCTTCTCCCACCACTCCATACATAGGAACTAAAAGTCTCTCCACTAGAGAATAACCATCGAAAGCCCCCGCCACCCTCCATAACATTAATTCTCTCACCACCCTCCCCAAGGCCCAATTTGACTTGAGGTTTCCAAAGTTGATATTCACTGTGTCTCGTACTCAAGGTAATATGGGAGGATTGTGAGGCCAAACCACCATCCTGTAGCCATGTGCTTACCATAGGCGCCCATGAGCTCCTGAGGGAACATCCTCCTCATTGTTCCTCATCCCCATCGAGGAGGCCTCCTCTAAGGCCATGATACTTCTCAGATATTCATGCGCAGGGGCCAGTCCTTGATGATTTCATGGTCATGATGATCATGACCCTAATTACTAGTGACTTAATTCATATAACCATGCTAGTTATAATTTAGTTATCAAATTAATAGTAAAACAATCGTTATTGTGTATTATTCATAAATATTAAATATCTTGACTTAACAATTTGATTTAAAAATTAATTTAATACTAAATCACAAGTTATAGATCATCCCAAATCCATTTATCTCTACAAAAGAAAGCAGTCTTGTTTAAAGCAGGACACCATTTGAGATCTAACAATAAGATTTTTGTTCCATATTCACCTTCCTTCACAGCCACAAACACAATTTCGTTCAACTTTATATCAATCATGTACTATGCCCATGAATGTTGTAGGAGACAAATGGTTGTGCAAAATAAGTTTCTTGGAATTAACATCTCATTCAGTTGAAACTAAGTTTCTTTCCCCATATCAATTTGAATGAAACACTGCCAAAGAAATAAAGTTATAAAGCTTCATTGCAACTAATGATGTAGGGTTCTCACCAAAAAACACCATTTTAGCACAAATGTTTCACTTTTATTTCTATTCTTCTATGAAGGCTTTAATTGATCAACTCATAGTATTGTAAATAGTTTAGAATCCAATTAGCTATATTTAAACTAAGTGGTATGTACTAGCTACTATGCAACAATTTTTATCAACTGAAAGTGTTAAGGCCGCCTATCATGTGATTAAAATATTAATTCTTATATGGGTTTAGAAAAAAACTATTAAAATGATGCATTAAATTTTTTTGTAGGAAAAGAAAATAAATCAAAAAATCTGAAATGTGACATAATATTTTTTACATAATTAAAAAGTATAATATATAACGAGATATTATTATATATATACATATTATTATATATATATATAATATATTAATATATATATATATTAAAAAATCTTTTCGTAGAGGTGAAAGGACAAATGTTAGCAGAGGTTGGGAGGGGTTCTCGCCACCTCGCTGCCTCCCATTGTAATTAAGAGCAGGGTGGTGTGGCTAACCCCTCCCATGCAAGGAGCATGCAAGTAATGCCTCGTTCTTTGTAGGACACTTATCTTCTTTTTCTATTGCATGGTGTTCATATGAAAGATTCTGATAGACCTGGTATTTGTTGTATATTGGCCAACAAAAGCCCCCTTAGCATCAACTCTTTCAAAAAATCCTACAGAGTGGGTGAAGTCTCACCTAAGATGCTAATGGGTGATTATCAAAATCAACTTTTGACAGTCTGACACGATTTTAAAAAACTAAGGACATTGGATTCCCATCACACAGATACTTAACCATCATGCTAGAGCTGCACACTATACAAGATCTCCACACCCTTCTGTCTACTAGTTAGTGCACGGGTCACAAACGATGGAACATGAAGGGATAAAGTAACAACATCTGACATTTGAGACGACATTAAAAACACAAGAATAATTCTCTATAAGGACATGATAAAATATGAATACATTACCATATATTTACATAACATAACCATCAAAGATATTCACATATATTTATGATTGCACTGAAACATCAATGACATGCTAAACCAACACACTATACACAACAAAATACTTTCAGACATTAACCACAACAATAGGGGCAGCTCAATCATCAATTATATTATTTCATCATGTATAAGAAAAGGTATCACGCACTAAAATGAAACAATTATATAATTAGGCTCACTAGCCATTAGTCACTGCACAATGTAAAAAAAGAAATGTGCACATGCAGTACAAAACTATCCACCATCTGATATATGTGATTAAATTTACATCAGGGTCTACATAGTAACTATAGAATTATACATTCATTCTTATAACTACAAACAGACACATACAAACGTAATGCAGAATCTATATGTAGAGTAACCATCTTCCCCTTCAATAGTTGTCTTCCCATCATATGCTTCATTGATTATTCTCCTTACGGGTGATTCGTCTCGAGCATCTCCTTTTATCCTGATCCAGGTGGATGTTAGTGGCCACCCAGCTATCCCACTTGGACCCCCACAACTATCTCTTCCAAATTTTTAGTTTCCGTAATTGTAGCACAATTTACTATTTTTAGTAGTGTTCCGGGTCTTGAACTTTCGGAGCCATTTTGAGGCCCTAAATGACGTTTTTTGGGAAATCTAGGAGAAAAATGGGTCCATGGACCGATGTTTCTCTTCCCAACATTATAGTCCTCAAATAGAAATTTTTAACGAGCTATTGAATGTTTCAAACAAAAATTAGGTGCCAAAGTTATGACCCTGGGAAGTTGATGTACCAACTTACCCAAAATAGGGCCAACAATTTGGTGTTTCATCTTCTAGGGTTAGGTTTTTGGATTAATAAGCGTTTTATATTGTTTCTGAACAATAAATAGGCCTTAGAACCTCATTGTAACATAGTTTAGAGGCATGTAGCCGCCACATTTCTTCTCAGACATAAGCTACCACCGCCCTAGCTAGTTTATTTCCATTTTTGTTTGTAACCATATTTCAGTGTTTTATAGTAATGGAATGAAGTATTATTTCCACTGCATCTCTATGTTTATGGTTATCTCTGTAATTTTTCGTGTTCCTATTTAAACCTAGACCAATGGTATCAGAGTGGTTTGCTTTTTCTTTGTTTTTTTTTGCATGTCCCCAACGAGGTCAAGATATAAGGAGCTAGGGCTCGATCTAGTTGAACCTTTGTGTAGAGCCTCTAACTTACACCTCATCATCCACTATTACCTACTGTTTTTCATCACTTACCTCTCTCTTTTGCCTCATTTTCAATGTAAAACCATCCAGATCATTACATTAGATGTCATTAAGCATGATCAAGTGAGCTTTGCTAATGTGTGACTGTTTTGTTTAGATTTTGACATATTTACAGGCACTCCACAGCCATCTGATGATCTCGCAGCCTTTTTCTTAATCTCAAGGTTCCACGTGTCATTTTGCAAAATGAGCCACATGGGCACTTAGGAATCAAGGTGCTCGAGGTTCCTATGCTATTTGTTCATCCATCCACGTCATCTGTACCTCCGGTCAACAAGGGTCAAGTTACGGTCAACAAAGGCAGCTTAATGGTGATACGTAAGCTGTTGGGTCACGTCAGTTCAAATGGTGACTTGTCCATGTTACATGGGTTGTCGGGGACATAATCCAACTTTGGATTCAATGCCCATAACGACCAGAACCTCCAGCTCATCCACGCAGGCTTATGACGTGTTATTGAACCTTAATTACGCATGACAGTTAGTTTATTTTTCAGTTTTAGTTGTACGCATTAGGATATCTTTCAGATGCCTATAAAAACTTGCATCTGCGTACGCTTATGTAACTTTTTAGTTGCTGTGTTTTATGAACTTGTTATAATTTTAGTGCATTCCCAGACTCTGTTTTAATAGTGCTGTTCTAGCACTCTTGACTGTAATTTTCTACACATGGAGTAATAGAAGCAGTGTTGTTCTGAAGTTTTCAATACCTTGAGTCTTCTTTGGGTTATATGAATGGAGGGCCCCTGTTCATGTTAGCCTTGTACAGTATTTTATGTTTAGCATTTCCTTATTTCCATTCAGCATTTCCTTTTCTTGACATATGTACAGCGTAATTTACTTTCATGTTATTTCATTTCCAGCCTTTATTTTAAGCTGATCAGCATTGTTCTTTTGCAGGTTTTTAACCCGGGATTGCTTGTGTGTTTATGTATTTGCTTTACGTCTAGTGGTAGTTTCAGTTGACAGATTCAAAGTTGCTACCTTTACTTTATTTTCATAGCTGATTTTTAGTTTTATTTCTTAAATCTGTCTGCTAAAATATGAATGGTCTCTTTATTATAAATTTTCTATCTTTTAGAGATCAGAATACTAATAACTTGCAGCCGGCTTTGGGTACTTTTTAGACTAATTTTTAACTACTTTCTAATCGTGCTTTACACAGTACTATGTGTTAGA
The DNA here is from genome assembly GCA_000404065.3 of Pinus taeda. Lineage (NCBI taxonomy): Eukaryota > Viridiplantae > Streptophyta > Pinopsida > Pinales > Pinaceae > Pinus > Pinus taeda. The sequence continues at coordinate 12,213 of APFE030018877.1, forward strand.
GGCAGAGAGTTAGAAAGAGCAAAACATTATAACTAGTCTTTAAAGTAGATTTTTCTCATTTTTTATCATTTCTTAGACTTATCTTTAGCTACTTCCTAATCGTGTCTTACATAGTACTATGTGTTAGAGGCAGAGAGTTAGGAAGAGATAAACATTATCATTGGTCTTTTAAGTGATTTTCTTACCTTTTATTTGCAGCAGCATGAATGGTGTCTAATGCCATTAGAAAGTGGTTCCTTGCTTTCAGTTCATTTTAATTCATTTATTTCCTTCAAGTTTTTCCTTTTCAGCAAGTAGTTAGAAACCACTAGTCACACACCTTCACTCATCT
>APFE030018879.1:0-19857 GCA_000404065.3 Pinus taeda
ATAATCTCATCCAGAGTTTCAGATCCTTTGACAAACTTAAGATTAATAGCTTTGTTTTCTCAATCTCTTTTCTAAGAGCAACAATTTCACCTTCTAACTTTTCAAAATGTTTTTCCTTTTCATCAATTTGAAATTGTAGAGTATCAATGATCATATTCTTTTCTTCTATACATCTCTTGAGTCTAGTAATTTATTCAAAAAGGTTATCCACATCTATAGCATCCATATAATCATCATCTTCGAATGCCATTAACAGTTTATATTCATTACCTTGTTCATCTTCATCACTATTTGATAGACCATCACTATCTTCATGAGTGTAGTACCTTTTCTTATTTGCACCCTGTTTTTTGTTCCATCTAGCAGGTTCCTTTCCTTTATCCTTATAGGGACATTTTGCAGCATAATGACCTACTCTTCCACAAGCAAAGCATTTAAAAGGTAACTTACCTATGAACCTTCTAGAACCCCTTTGAAGATTTCTGACAAAATTTGATTCTTCTTCTTCTTCTGGTACGTGACTTGCTTCATAATAATCTCCTTTGCCTAACGCCTTGAAAGTAGCTTCTCTTCTATCCGAGGGACCCCCCTTTCTCATTTCATAAGAAGTTAGAATTCCATGTAGTTGAGACATAGTAAGGATTCGTAGATTTTCCTTTTCTTCTATTGCAGATACTTTAGATTCAAACTTGGGGGACAATGACCTTAGAACCTTTTCAACAACAATAGCCTCTTTTATTTCTTCACCCAAATTTTTCATGCAATTAACAACCTCATCTACCCGAAGAAAGTAGTTAGCCACATTTTCATCATTATACATCTTGAGATTCTCATATTGTATCCTGAGAGTTTGAAGTTTAGCACGCTTTACCTGTTCATCTCCTTCGTAGCTCAAGACAATCTTGTCCCATATTTCTTTTGTTGATTTATATTGCATAACCTTCACAAATTCTGTTTGAGATAAGCATCCCAGCAAAGTATTGATTTCTTTAGCATTTGTTTCATATTTCTTCTTTTCGGCCGCATCTGTAGGAGTAGCTGAAGGAAAAGTGTAACCTGTCTCTATGATATCCCAAACTTCTATACCAAGAGATTGAAGATATGCGGTAACTCTTACCTTATAATAATTGAAGTTTGTCCCATCAAAAATCGGTGGCCTGATAGATGCTTCCCTCTCGTAGTTGCTCATGATGAAAGATCTTCCTTCAAGCGATCAAGCTTCTTCAGAAGGAACTGCTCTGATACCAATTGTTGAAAATAATACTGAGAGAGGGGGTGAATCAGTATTATCAAGTCAAACAATCCTTTTTAAAAACCAAATTGTATACGCTACTTCAGTCAATTCAACCTGCGTATATACGCAACTATTCAAAAGTAAACCAACGTACACAGAGCAAACTTTTAATTTACTTGAACTTTAGATTATGTTTGTTAATCTGAGATGCAACATCAAATAACCAGTAACCAGAGATAATAAAACAGAGCAGAAAGACAATCACACACAAGAACACCAAATATAAAGTGGAAACCCAATGTGGGTGAAAACCACCTGCTGCAATTCGTCTCTATCTTTCCTTAAATTAGAAACTTCTGTTTACAATGTACTGGTGCAGTCCTTTACCAGTATGCAGGCTGCAACCTGTAGAGAGCTACAACTCTCTCTCGTTTTTCAGCTCTCCTGGAAGGGAGCTACAACCCCCTTAGCTCTTGCACTAGCCAATAAACTAGTACGTAGGTGTTGGCCTACAAAAGGCTACAACCTTCTCTTTCTTCCAGGGACCACGTTTCATCAATTTTTAGACTGGATCCATGAACATCAAACAATCATCAAGAAAATCTTCATCAACCAAACTCCTTTTCACCAACTAGATTTGAAGATACTCCTCTGCCAGTTGTACCCAAACACAGTACCAGAAACGACAAAATAGAACCCAGAACACAGCAGCAATAAGAAGAAACAGCTAGATCACAACTTAAAGCATATACGCAATTTCAAGAGTCTGTAACTTGCGTGTATACGCATCTGTGTATGGAACAACTTGCGTATACGCGCCTTTACTTCACCTAAACTGCGTGTATACGCGCCCTCGCTTTACTGAACCTGCGTACAGATCTATAAAAGACAACACGCTCTTCTAGATATTCAATCACTAATTAACCCAAATTATCAGACTTATAGATCAGACAAGCGCCACATCTAGTAGATCAAAATCATACAAAGATACTATCATTCAGACTTAAAGATTATGACCCATGAATAGAACTTATCCTTCCTTTGGCGCTAAGGTTCCTCCTTCCTTCAGATCCAGATCTGCATCACCACCCAATATACCAGCTCTAGCACTTTATCAGATCTTCAATAATAATTCAAATGGTCATTTGTCACAAGATCTCCTTCCTCTTTTATAGTCTTAGGCCTTCCCGAATACCATGGTCCAAAACCATAACATTTCAATACCATGAACCGAAAACTAGGGATCGACACATCTGACGAGACACCATGGTCCAAAACATAGGTTCAAGTTCCACGATCTAACTGCCATGGACCAAAAGGATGATCACCAATATATACGCGCTTTTGTAATGTATAACCTGCGTGTATACGCGCCTTAGTCTAGATGAACCTGCGTAGATGTCGTTTTCTACTTTCTGAGTGCCTGAACTGAAATTTGTTACCAAAGAAGGTTGCCATCAATGACAACACCAGTGCCATAGCCCCAAACCTGTGCAATAATGCCAACACAATTGGATGAAGGTCGGTGGTTAAGTTTTCATTTTATAAAACTCTCAGTTCATAAAGTGTGTTGCCATGTTAGTGTTCAGACTCTGAGTTTCTCAAGAGGGCCGAGATAGTAAGTGCTACAAAGGGAGAGAATAGCAACCAGGCTTACCACGAGTTTTTACTTCTACCAATAATTCGAGGACATTAACCAGGTTGCTCGCTCAAGCAATTGAAGAAGGAAACCCTGAGAATTAAGGGCGTTACCAAGTCAGCCCAGTGGAACGCAGGAAAAGAGGTAACAAATTGAGAAACCCTGATCTAATTGTTGAGCATAAACAAAAGGGTTAGAATAGAGATTTTTTTTTTCTGAACAAAATGACCAATAGAGCAGAGCCCGAAACATTTGATAGTTCGCAATATCATGAAGATTGTTTCACGACTTTAAGGGAAAAACAATGGTTGTCTTTTCTAGAGAAATTCAATGGAAACAATGAAGAAGTTACAAAACAATTTGTATTCACATTCAATGGAGAGAAAGCATTAATAGGAAACTTCTCTTTTAGAATTTCAGAGGATACCATAGCACAAACATTGGGAATCAGTCTAGAAGGGGAAAAATATTTCAAAACCAAACAATTTAAGGAAAAATCATGGACTGAGTTTATGTCCAGGTCAAGGGTTTCCTCTGTCAACTGGAAAAAGGGTGTTCCTAGAATCTGGCTAATGCACCCATGGGATGAAATGGTATACATTATTAAGAAATTTGTTACATGTGAAGGACGTTATAGTATAGTATACCTATATCACATAAAACTTCTGTTGCACTTGAAAGGCTAATGCACCATCAGTCTGCCCTATTTTCTCTTACAGAGTTTGACTAAAATGTCAAAGACCATTCAGAAACAAAAGGGTAATGAAGATAAGAGTTTGTATCATTTTGGGTTAATCAAAATTGTAATTGAATTTGAGTTGCAGAGGAGAGGAAAAACATGGAAAGAATTTTTGATTGCCAATCAAATTAAAATTGGAGAAGATGAACAGGAACAGCAAGAACGCACAGAGTTTATGCTTGATATTGATGAGGAAATCCCTGAGTGTAAGTCAATCAATGTTCCCCAACCCAGCAGTAGTGTAAGGACAATAAGGATGAGGCAAGAAACTGCCAAGAGAATTGAAAAAGATAAAATCTTCACTACTTATATGAGAAGATCAAGGATAATACAAAGGAATCAAACACAAGATGGTGCACGAATGGAAATTGAAAGCAGTGCTCATTCACAGCTAGAATGGGAAGAAGAAAGGGAAATCAAGAGTAACAAGGAAGAAAGGAAAGAGCCAGTACCTGCAAACAAGAAACAAAGAAGGTTAGAGAAACAGATTGAAGAGCTAAAAGAGGAATTGGTGGAAGAAAACATGTTAGAGAAGGTCATAAAGAAGGAAAATGAAATGTTAAGAGCTCAGAGCAAGAAGATTCAGCAGAAAAATGAGAAACTAAAGAAGCAAATCAAAGAACTCAAGACTGATCAAACCGAAACGTGCAAATGGGCGACAAAATGGTACACTAAGAAAAAAGTTCTCAAAGAAAAATATAAGAATCTAAAACATGAGTTCCAAGTTTAGAAGAACGCCCAAGTTCAGAAGATTATAGATGTCTTGCTACAAGCGGCAAAGGCACAAGCAGGAACAGAATATAAAGGGAGCACATCAGGATTAGCATGAGGACATGTTAAATCATTGAGTTTGGGGGAGATGTTGGTACTATTTTATTCCCATTTTTTTCTTCTAAAAATCCATCATTTACCTATCATTTTCTTCCATAAAAAGCTCATAGTCCATTGAAATTTATTAATGAAGCATTATAAATTGTTATTTTACATTAAATTTAATTTATGGATTTTTATGTCAAAAATTGGAAATTTTCAACAAAATTACGGGATGTCATGACTTCCTGTAATTGGTTTATGTTGTGACACGTGGCATGGCAGGGAAATCAAAACAGAGGATAAGGACGTGATCTAGGATGTACATACATGGTGGAAGATCTATTGAGCACCGAATCTAGAGCTCCTGGATACATGGTCATTGCTGGTCAAACCTAGCCTTTTGGTCATAAAAGAAGCAAAAAGCGAAAGTTACCTAAACTGATTTTGTTTTGTTTTAGAAATCAGTTACAATTAGAAGAAAACAAAAATCACCTTTTTGATTGTAAAAGAAGAAACATTTGTGTGATAATGTATATACATTTGATTGTGAATGGGAAGGAATGCTAGTGAAGAAAGATAGACATGAAAGCAAATTAAAAGACTGTGTATTATATTTTTCAAGAACTCTGTTCTTGCATATTGTATTGTTACCAGAACTCTGTTCTTGCATGTAATTGATTTCCAGACTTTAATCACAGGTAGCATTTCATCATTCCAGTGTTTTATGTGTTAATGGTTTCATCATCTGAAGTTTTCTAAGTGTGTCATCAACGCGTGGACGGGCCCTACGTGGGGACTGGTATACTTTCATTTCATTTTCATAGCATTTAGAATTCAGATATGAATAGCGTTTGATGCCATTTCTTTACTTGTGAATTAATTAATTCGATTAGAAGTTCTTTCGAGTGTTATTGTATGATTCATGGTGATAGCTTGAAACTTCAATTGCTAAATTATTGAACAAGATCTTGTAAAATATTTAATTGAGCACTGAATTTCAAATTATCTCTGTGGACTCCGTTTCATGCATTTGAGTTTTAGTATGCTTAAAAGAGTTTTCGGTTTCCATGAATGTTTAGTGTGTTAGCTGGAAAGAGTTTTTGTGAATGATATCCTTGTAAGAGGATTGAGAACTCAGACTAGTAACACGTTGTCTTTTAAGAACAGTTAATTAAATTAGATGAGCTGAGTGTTTAAAGTGTGAAAGGAAACATATTTCAATCTCTTGTAAAGGAGTGTTGTAGCCTGTCACAACCGACACTTAGTTAGGTATATGAGATCCTTTTAGGTCTATAGACTTTAGACACTTGCCTCTAAGTTTACCTACCTTGGCTAACATTAAATTTAGTCTAATCTAGCACCCTAGATTGGTCACTACAAGTATCTAGAGGTCTTAGCTCAAATATTAACTTGAAATTGGAGATGGAAACATTATCTTAAATATTTTCAACACTACATATCCTTATCTCGAACTTGATTGTACTATCACAATTAGGCTAAAAATGGGCCAAAAACTACCACTCCAGAGTGAGTTTATGACATCGCCACTTCTACCTTTTATTCTTTAAATATGGGACAATAAGGCGCTTGTTTATTAGAAATGTTGAAGGCCATAATCACTAGAACCCCAAATAGTAACACTTGAAAACAATATCTTCCCCTAAAGTAATACAGCCAAAATAGGTATCCATCATTTCCATTCAAAGGAGTACATGTCATACAATAATAAAGAAAGGAAAGTGCAAAAAATTTCTACCTATCAGATTTGATCAAACATCAATGATATAATCATCATGTAAAATGGCTTGGGAATATGCGTTGATATTGTCAACAAAAGAAATGTGACCAATATACTTCCATAGGTTCAGAAAATAATATCTTCAATATCTTTGACCACAAACTTCCCTATGTATTTAATAGTTGGAAAACAAATGAATAAACAGTCCATAGCTATTCAAACATCAAGAATATTTATTTGAACAGTGGATAGCTATATTTTCACTAAATATTTCATGCTAGATATTGCAAAAAAAAAAAGTGTTTCATGCATCGTAGAATTACAAAGAAAATGATATCTTCTGAATAATTGACCTACACAAGGTCCTGCTAGTTAGCTTCATATAACTTAAGCACTCCACATTGTTTACGGCTCCTCCTCCCTTTAAATTTATGGTTCATTAAAATTATGATGCGTCAATTTGAAATGATCTAGCATGACTTTCAACTAATGGAATAGCAGGTCAAAATTTTGGCATACCCCCATTCCCTTAAATTTGGTCTAATTGCCTTGATTATTTGCTGCATCACTTTTTCTTCCTTTCCTGCTTTCCTCCTTTTTTGTGTTCCTCTCGCTTACCCACAAAGGAGAACAAATTAATTGTCATCCAAATTTTTCATCTCAATTACAAACATTACCATATTTTGGCCTTGTGAAAAACAAAGATATACAAACAAGTACAATGATAAACACATCTATGATAAAAAATAAAATTATAATTATGAAGGCATAGTGAAAGTAAAAGGACCATTCAAATCTTCTTTGCTCCCCTTCTTCAACATATTTCAAAAATAAGAATGAAGTTACGAGTGATTTACTACCCATTCAACCACCAATTTGACTAAATGAAAACCATTCTAAATGTAACCTCATAAGGACATTTAACATTAACATTTAATATAGTTTAGGGAAACTTTAGGGACTAAAGGTACCCATGAAAACCATAAGTGGGCAAATATACAACTAAATAAATGAAGGTGTATATGTTAAATAAGATAAGACTATCATCCACACATGAGGAAAGTTTGATCCATCTTGGACATTGGAACATTGTGTTAGACATGTTGCACCCTATCAAAGTTAAACATGTGAGAACCTTCCTTCTCCAGACATGTAGATGTTGCATATGTGAAAAGTAGATAACAAGGAATAAAACCAAATGGAAGTTTTAAAAATAATTGGAACTGAATAATAGATTTTAAAGGGAGCTTCAAATCTTTAAAATGGTAAGACTTGAATTGCTCAATAAGGAGGAAGAAGGAAGACAAAAACAATAGTTTTTGCAAAGAAAATGGGAAAGCTTCCTCCTTAAGTTCCAAACAGAAGGCTTTTGTGATGAACGGTGGAAGGAAAGGTTCGAGGAGGGGTGAATCCCTTTAGTCTCTACATTAAATTATGTAAATGTATTTCTTTTCAAAATATGCTTCTCAATTCTATTAATATAACAATATGTACCGAGAGAATGTTACAAGTATAGACACATAGCAAACATTGTTGTCTGCACTTTTTGCTAGAAGCAAAATCTTATGAATTATTTACAACCTAAAGCTAAGAATAAACCATGTTTTAGAGGAATCACTGAATTGACTTCAAGCATGTTGTTGAGTTACACTTCGTAAAAATTACAACCTTGTATTTAAAACCTAAAAATAGAAGACAATTCGTTATTTTTTCCTTCATAAATGCATTTGTTTGCTTTGAATTTATTTACAATGAATGTTACTTTCCTGCTGATAGTACAATGTTGTATATCTTCTGAAATCTTTATGTGAGATAAAATTTTGTTACAAGTTCTTCATTGAAAACTATAGAAAACACTGTTGTATATAATCTTTGAAAGACAAAAATATTATATAGTATCTAAAACCAAAAGCTAAGAAAAGAGTATGTTGAAGATCAATTATTGAATTTGATTCTAGCTTGTCCTCACTAGGACATGCATGGATCAAAAAAAGGGCTAGAAATATAATCAACCCTTCTATAAAATTAGTTCTAGTGCATATTTATTTACATTTACTTTTTTTTTCACCGATGTTTGGTGTTGTATATTATTTTTTAAATGATAGCTTCTTACAATTGACTTTCTTCCCTAAGTGTGTTGAATTTCTTGAATGGAAAATCACAAAGTTCCATGCAGCTAACCTACAAAAAAAATTGTCCTATTGTCATATTGTTCTGAACTCCATGTTTGTCTAATCTGCTACAACAGGGGGGTTCCTATTGTGTCAACGTCTTTCAAGTACTATTTCCTTTGTATGTGGTCCCTACCTCTATAATCATGCTCTTGGATAGTCAAATATTAGCTATCATCCCCACATGCCCCATCCTCAACATTACATCATGACCTCAAGTGGTGTATTATATGTTATGCATGTAGGACTGATTTTCTCTTGTAGGTTTCATATCTTTCTACATTACCACTGACTATTATTTCTTATTGGAAGAAGGCCCATAGACCAAAAAGTGCAATTATTTTCTTGAACCTAGATATGGATAGAAGCCTACTACAAGCTATAGTGATAACAATTTCAATGTTTCTCCATAAAGCATTAGACATGGAAGGCCTCTCTCTCCCTTGTCAAGGATGGGATTTGGGAAACACTCCTCTCTACCCTCTATGTTAAGAGGTGAAAGGGTTTCCTCTCCACCAAGAGTTGGAATGGGAAGGGATCCTTATCCATCAAGTGTTGGTGGAAGGAGTGCTCCTCTAGCATCATCAAGAATCAGAGTTGGAAGGATTCATTCTCCATCAAGGATTTTTGGTCAAAGGTTGAATGATAGGAATGTAGAGAAGGATAATGGCTGGGAAATGCCTTGGGGTGGGAAAAGTGATGGAGATCACCTCAGGAAACTTGACACTGCAACTATGAGTGTAGCATATTGTTCGAGGAATGGCTATGATTGGAGGCATCAATTAGTGCATGGTGCTCTAATTGATGCCTATGGAAATTACAGGGTCCATAGATCCTCGTGTGGACTACTTTCACATGTGCATCCACCTTAGGAAATTGATATAGTAATAAGTAGAATTGTGTCTATAAACTAGAGAAATTTGGAGTAATAATAATACTTGTTAGAGTATATGAGCCAAAGATTAGAGAATCATGGTAAAGGAAGTGATAACTCAAGGAAATATTATTATTTTCCTAGTGACCTAAAGAAGTGGCCAGGCTTAGAGAGAGAGAAAACAATGGGTCTTGAACCTACTCTTCCTAATAGTGATTAGAATATGCATGGACCCTTGTCTCATATGGATAGACCTATGATGAGTTAGAATGAGAGATGACCTCCTAGGATGGTAGCATTCTTTTCTCCTTATTGTCTTTTTTTATCTAATTAATTCGACGATAAATTATTCCCCGTTTCCTTTTCTCCTTCTTTCCTTTTTAGTGATTTCCGTATCATGTAAATATGAAGGATATTTGGAAGAATGATATTTTTCATAATGTAGGAGTCTGAAGAGCACTAGCCATCTTCTCTTTTGCAATCAGGTATTTTTTCTGGAAATATCATAGATACTTCCACTAAGACATCATCTTTGCTACAAAGAAATCAAGGTGTATTAGGAAATAGACATGTAATGGGTCAACCTCCTCATCTGAAACATCATAATCATAGCACAAATTCACAATCAATGCTAAGAACACTTCAAGCTTCTATTCCTTGCCGCAACAATTCCAGTTATGGCTTCGAATATTCATTTGATTTAACTCATTCTATTGGTCAGCATGTGGCTTCAGTGAATGACTCTAGGTTAATAAGTACATAAATACCATTAGGAATGGTAGAAAAATCTCGAGAAAATTATGGATATTCCCTTGTCTCTACTCCCCCGAGATTTGAATTCTTGTCACCTGGGACACCATCATCAAATGAGATTCCTTTCTTACGAATGCAAAAATCACATATACTTGCTTCTTTGTCTCCTATCACACAATTTGTACTACCTTCTATGCAAATGTTTCCACCTCTACCTCCAATTTGACTTGTACTATCTTTAAAAAACTTAGGTTGACTTTATTTATATTTAAAAATTTGGTTGAAAGTTTGCATGAGGCACAATCATTCAAGGGAGCTCAATGGGTTTTTTTTCTTGGCAACATGAATTTAGAGAGTGAAACTAGCATTTTAAATATACATGCAACATTTCTAATCTCAAAAAGTCAACTTGGTTTATTAGCATCCCCTGGATGTGAGTTCCATGGAGTCCAATCGATAGCTAAGTGTAGGGATGTTAGAGTGCCTTATTCCATACACTGGGTGTATTCTTGAACTAGTGACAGGAGAAGTATTAGATCTAAGACTTGTGCGATCCACAATGTAGAAATATGTTTTCCAGATTAATCACATTATTAGGATTTGCTCGACATTTCGAACCAACTAAAGTGGTTCATCCTCAGGACAAGGTGTGAAATCAAACGATATGTAGGAATAAATAGCATGGATGCATCATTGCCCAGAGTTAGCCATTACAAAATTAGTTACTAAGGTAAGAAAAATATTATTTTTTTTTTTTTGGTAATGAGATTGTGTATGAGAATATTAAAATTTTATGAATTTAGTTAAAAATTAGCTGTTATGAATAACTAAATCTAGAAAATTCTATTTCAATGAATTTAAAAATTATATATCTATATATATATATATATAATATATATTATATATATATATATATATATTATATATATATATATATATATTATATATATATATATATATATATTATATATATATATATATATATATAGATATTGACTAGCAGAATCGGCAACGACAGTGGTATCATACTCACTTTAAATGGGGTTGAATCCCACCGACTGCCACTATAACCTCTAGGAGGAACTACCCAGCCCACAAGAATGACCCTTAGTTAAGATGAGACTCGAACTAGTGACCTGCACAATGGCACAGACGACTTAGCAGATCGTCGCTGGCCACGAGACCAAACCTCTACGAGCTATTTATATAATATTATTCATTACAAGTGGCCCTATTCTATTAAATATCTAGGTTGACTTAAGCTTTTGACTCCTCCTATATGAAATTCACACTCAATAACAAATCATCTTAACAAATATAGCTACATACATGGACTATAACCATTCAGATGTTATAAGAGCTTAAAAATTCATCAACATAGAACACTTGAACAAAATTATCCTTTTATTCCTATACACACATAAAATAATTACAAAAGGCCCTCTTTGTCATATTATTAAATTATCCCCTCTTTGGCCTTGTGGCCCTATTTGGCCCTCAAATCCTCTCGAATATCTCAATCACACCATTCTCTGCGCTACCACTATTTACATAAATTTGATTTCATAATTATATAAATCGAATTCTGCACCTGAATTAGCTCAACTCCGCAATCTTCTCAACAAATCTTATCTCAAGATCTCTGTATCCACAAAATCCTCTCATGAGGCGAACTAATTCATAAATCTCTCTAACCCTCCCAAATACTCAAGCTCTCTCATTTAGAGTATATTTGATTACACCAATCTTTGTTTTAATCAATTATATATACAATTATTATAAGAAATGTAGGAAAATCAAATAATTTCATACATTTAGGGATACAACTCCCTTGGTAAATAAAAACCCCTAGGTATAGTCAAAATATATTTCGACTTGGAAGGGGAATCCTCCCACATCAACAATGATGTGAAAGGTCTCTTCATCACTCAGCTAGCTATACATCACACTTCAATTCAATAAGCATTTAAAAAGAATACAATATTGAATATTTAACAATGTATGACATCGAGGAAGCATACAATAATAGAAATATGGAATTAATTTACGATTTAACAACATCTTACATTGAAGAAGCATAATATAATAGGAATATGGATATATTATTTAACCTGGATGATTCTGAAATTTTATGTATTGGTATAAAGCTAAAATTCTTGTTAATGGTAATGGCATCTCAAAAAATAAAAATTAAAGAGTGAAAAAACTTATCTTTAATAGATATTGTCAATATGGCTTACAAGACCATTTTTTTAATATTGATTGTGAAAAAAATCATTGGAAAAAAATCATTTAATTATTTTTGAGAAAAAAAGTGTTGTGTTTATGATAGAGATGGTAGCTATAAATTTATTGTAAAGACACATTTTAATGAAGGGTGAGATATATTTTATAAAACTTGTCGATGGAATTTTTTAAGTCCTGAAAGTTACTATAAATGACAAAAAAAATTTGTAAGCAATATAAAGATATTTATATGAAGAAGAAACTAATAATACATTGATCACTTTGGTTTGCAAAAAAAATTGTTGGATCCCCTAAACAAGTAGCCTAAACAACCATTGTCGCCCTGATCCCAGATTTGGCGAAAAGGATGTCAAAAAATACTTAGTAGCTTTCAATACTACATAGTCTAGTGGAAATTACATATATTAGTGCTTAACAGACATTGAAATAAAAAAAAGTGTTTGCATATAGCAACATAATACATATGGACCACCATAGACACATAGTAGAGATAGACATAACATATACAAAAAAGATAAATCAAGTGTCATAAAATATTGTTAGTATAAATATATTGACTGGAGAAAGTGTATTGGAGTTTCCGTGGGGTGAATCCTTTGCAAGTGCATTGATAACAACTAGTGTGTTAGGTTGTAAGTTGCAGCTAGATATGGAATCAGAGACCACATAGCATTCCAGTTGTGTTAGTTTGATAACTATATCATTGAGAGCATATTGGATGTCTCAAGGGATTCTTTTGACCTCCTCTTGTCCTGCAAATAACTAGTAATTGTCAACTTTCTTGTCTATGATGACCATGTGAAGCATTGTTTCAAGTTGACGATGTAACACCACTTTATGGAGAAAATGAAGTCTTCTTTTATGAAATGTCCCAAGATTTGGAGTTCATCTGAAGGTGTGACCATTGATTTCAGTATCAGAAAAATATATCTTGTCACCAAATTCCTTCACTTCCAACTGAAGGATCTCATTCATTAACTCTAGAGGGACAAAGTGAAAGTGTTAAGCCATAGAGTACTAACCAAAGAGATGTTAGCATCGACTAGTGGGACTTTTTGCAAAACCACCCCATGAACTATCTAGGCACAACCAAGGAACCATGAAAACACTTATTAAAACCAGACCTGACTGAACTAGGACAATGTAGGTGGTATGACCAAACACCAATTTTGTGACTAAAAGTCAAACCCAAAGGCTCTAGTGATCGAAATATGAGAATTCAAGGGAAAAATAGCTGGAATTCAAGTGAAAAGGGTGGACTAGAATGTGAGTGAAGTTAAATGTGAGTGAAATTTGGAGGGAATGCATTAGAAAGGTGGGGTCAACCATGAACATGATGGAAACGCCTAGAAAACTAGTGATATATACCTCCTCTTGACATTGGCTTTCTGGGTGTGCCAAGCATACCTAAATTGTTCTTAAGGACCTTGGGAAGACTAGACTTAGAATTCAAGCAAAACCAAATTGAGAAGGTACCCAAGTACCAGAAGGCATAGAGGAGAAATAGAAAATTGAATGAGACACTCACAAAGTCAACAATTTGGGAAGGGATGGAACGGAGCACAATAACCAACCTGAATGAAGGGTGTATTGTTGTGTTATGTAAAGATATTATGAAAAACATGGGCACCTAAAAAACCAAGTCAGAGTACCAAAACCAAATCGTTCACTGTAAACTATGAGTTGATGGCAGTTGCAGAAACCCAAAAGACTAAATATATCAACTGACCTTGACCAAGGTCATTGAAAACAAGCGTTACTAAGTTGTAATGGAGAATAGATAGGAGGAGGTTATGAGAGATAGAAACATAATAGAAAATCCACCACCCTAGGGCAAGGTGCCTCTCTTTATAGAAAAGCCAATGACATGTGAATTAAACAAGTCAAAAAGACCTCTTGCACAATCGAGAGCCAAAAGAGGACAACTGTGCTTGTTGGCACACATGATAATACCCTAATTAAACACTAGACTTATGCTTAGTGTCGCCATAGCTAGATTCGATTTCGAATGTTGCAAATGAGGAGAATGTCAGAGAGAGTTCTCTCGCTCACAACCTTTTTGCATTTAAAATGATCTCACAAAACACACTTTGTGTTGAGCCTATAGATAATATAACCACAACACATGGGTGATGCTTAAACAAATGGGTGATGCACCTTCCTCTTTGCCAATATTATCCTTCACATGTGAATCATGCTAATTGAAATCATTTAATATAGTAAATGCACCCCCATCACCCTTGACAAGCCTTGGTTATAGTATATGTTTTTTTTGGACCTTTTAAGTTATTATGGTTTCATTTAATTCTTATAAAATAATTGGTAAATGAATTCTTAATGATATAGTTGAAGAACCAAGTGTTACACTAAAATTTGTCACCATGACTATCTGCAGTTAGTATGGATCCATCAACAGTCATACTATCCTCCTTGTCAAGCCTTATACCTCTGCTCTCCATGTCAAACTTCAAGAAAGAGAGAAAGTCATTTAAAAACATGTTTATCTCTGGGTATGCAGTTTCTCTCTACCTTACCTGCGTGTACGCATCCCAAGTTCACAATACATGCGTCCTTGCATGCTCTGTATGTAAAGGGGTGGGTGCGTACTCCTGTAAAGGTCAAAAGGCGAGAGTTTCATCTTAAAAAAGTTACGTGGTCATTTCTAGAGCATTCTAGAAGATTGTTTGACGTGTATTGAGCGCCTCCAGATGGTTCATGTATCCATATGAAAGAGGAACTTATCCCATCAAGAGAGGAGCTACCCCATCCAAAAGAGGGGCTTCTCCCATTGATGTTGACCTGATTAACTTCCTCTAGAACATTATAAATACAGGCATTGGGCCAGAGGAGGGGAGGTTGAAAGCTGAACATTCCAAAGGGTAGATGCTGCTGGAATTAGGACTTCCTTGTAGAAGCTTGTGAGGAGAGATTCCCATCCTTTCTTGTTTCATTTGGAAGTGGGTGAGCTTATCAAAGTAAAGGAAAACTCTTGCTGGACCCTGGGAGGAACTTGCACAACACCAAGGCTCAGGTTGTAATGGTTTCTTTTGTTTCCTATTAATACAAATAAGTCCATTCTTCTCAACAATTTGTTATTAATGAGTTGTTTCATATACTCCTTGGTCTGTATGTTGAATATGTTTTATTTTATGAGATATTCAAGTGCTATTTAATCGCTTGATTGTTAGTGAATGCAGGTTTCGGAGAGAAGGAGGAGCTCATCCAAATCGACGAGGCTGGACTACTACAACAGCGTTGGACTACAGGTAGGATCTAAACACTTGATTTATTGTATGGTAAATGCATATTTAGAGAAGGATTGTTCTTAATTGTCTTGTTTGTCACTAGAAAGCCTTAAGCTTCTAGGGAGGTTGGTTTTGTCTGCAAGATTAACTCTTTCCGCATGACAATATGTTCATTTAATGTTCTTGCATAAAGATGTGTATGTGATAGTAGTTATTTGACATGAGATGTATATTAATTTGAGCATGTGTGTGGTGATGATGTTAGATTACAATGATTGTATTTTGTTATATGTGATGACAATGATGATGTCTTGTTAGATTTCTAAATTTGTGTGCTAGCTAATTACATTTATACATGCTAGAGGTGTATATAATTAGATGATCGTAGTGAATTTGAATATGAATCTTCGATGATGTTCATGTTTGTTAGATTGTTATCATCACGATATTTATACTTATGAAATAATATTTATTATAGATTATGTATAGGTGAACTTTTATCAAAATTTTATATATTGAATTGCATGCAAAACAACTTACTTTAAAAAAAAAATGCAAAGATATTTTTATAAATTCTAAAGTTTAATATGGTTGAAACTATGATTGTAAAATTACAATAAATATTTTTCTATTGCTTATATATTTCATTCATATTCATTCTAATTTAATGAGTGAAATATTTCAATACTCACAAAGAAAAAATAATTAAAGGTAAAATAATTTAGTTAGTTCTTAATAAGAAGGAAGTGTGTAACCCATTCAATTTTTAATATAAAACATTAGTAATAATAAATTATTCAAAAATACAATATAACCAATGAAAAATTACATTATGGTCTATCTATATATAGAGATAGAAAACCAATACTATAGATCCATTTTTATCACAGATTTATCAATCACTAAAAAAAAAATATATATTTTGATATGTTACAATCTCGCGTTTTCTAGTTTTACATGTTTAAAAGGAAAATTTCATATTAATGAGATTTATCTTCTCAACTCTTAGAAAAATCTGTTGTTAAATTGGATAATTGTTTATAAAAATTCATTGTATATTTTTATATAATATATATATATATATTATATATTTATATATATATATATATTATATTGGTTGGACATAAAACGAGTGTTGAAAGAAAAAATAGAGATAAGAAATAACGAAATTTAAATATTTATTTGTTTATGAAATAGATGATTTTGATATAATAACATACGCTAAAGCTTTAAGTAACTGTGACGATTCTTATTTCTAAAACCTAAATAAAGATTCAATAGATAATGTTTCCTGCAATTACAGAAAATACCAAAACCAAACATCATTAGGAGTACGAAAATTATATTATTTAAGTAATACAGGTGAGTCCTTTTGTGATATAATATTAAAATGTGTTCAATTCATGTATGGATGTAGTAACCTCACTTTGTCAAATTCTCCATAATTATGGGCAACGACTAAAATGAGAGCTTTACTCCAAAGTGTTTTGAATAATTTGATTGGTATAGCAAGGATGAATTAAAGACAAAGTTATGGAATTATTATTAGTCCCTGCCTCCGGCATAGCAGGGACTATAGCATTCGATAGGTCGTTGACTGGCTATTAAAATGCGCGTTTACCATCAATTTCTGCGGGTTATTTACTGGTTAACCAAACTTTATGCTGGGTACTTTGTTCGCCAGAAAACTTTAACCAAAGTTTTCAGTTTATCCTCTTATTGCCCGCCTCACTTGGCCCGATGTGCGGACAAGTTCATTTATCCTAAGTTTTCATTTATCCTAAGTTGTTTTTGGTACCTGTTCTTCACTTGGCCCGATGTGCAGACAAGTTCATTTATCTTAAGTTGTTTTTGGTACCTGTTCTTCATGTCCTGCATGCAGTGTGTTGCATGCTGCATGTGCCAGTTGTTATAATGCCCTATACTGAGACCTGTTGATTCTCCAGACTTTAGAATTGGTATGGGTACTCCATGTGAATCCAAAAAGCAAATGGTAGTCCGCGGAGGTGGGTTTGCACCTGGTAGTAAGAAAATCAGCGTACGGACTCCCCACTGCATGCCCAGTTTGCCTCCCTGCCTACATCACCAATATCTCGTTCAGTATTCATTATAATCTTTTCAATCCGGACTCAGGTAAGCTTTTGTTATATTCATCTCATTATTCTTCCCAATAGAAATATATATTGGGATCATAAGCTTTTCTGTTTATTGTTTACTGTACAATTTGCTTTTCTGAATTGGGATGAGTTATTCATTTTCTTTATTCTATATATGTAATTTCATTATGCACATATCCAACATGTTGTACATACTTTGTAACTGTATATCATGATAGTCTGTTATAAACTTTACTAGCCAATTTGGTACAAATGATTGATTTTATTTCATTTTGTTTGTTATCTGAAAGGCAATTGAGAAGCGCATTTCAGTTTATTCTCAAGTACCAATAGAAAATGGAGAACTTATGCAGGTTCGACGGTATGCAGTTAAATTTTAATGTAACCATTTTTGTCTCATTGTAGATTGTATTTCTGTTAGTTATGTACAGCTCATCTTAAATTATTTAATTAAAATATAATAATATAATATTAAAAATAATTAATTAGAATTAAACATTAATATATAACATTTGTATACATAATGTATCTACCGATATAATATAATACTAAATAGCATGTAAAAATATATCAATAATAGTATATCATTAAAAAATTAATAAATAATAATAATTAATAAATTAATAAATAAATTAATATTATTTAAATATACAAATTATTAATTAAATTAATTAGCCAACCAGAAAAAAAAAAGAAAAAATCAACTTATTAATAAGGTTCTGAAATTCATTCTCTCTTCTCAAATTCTATCTCATTGCCCTGATGATGGACTCACCAAGTTAGTCTGAAACGTTGGTTTCATAACTGCTCACAGGTTTTCCACAAATTCAAATTAAAGTCAAGCAACCTGTATGGACTCCCTCTTCAATACCATTAAGTCCCACCATGGAAGGGACATAATGAACAATGCTCTAAATTTTGAGAAGATAAGAATTTCCAGAGCCAGAAGCATCTCAAATCTCAGGTTTCTAAAGCAATGTAGGGAAGAAAACCTCATTCCAAATTTTGCTTTATGTAGCCATCCTCTTAAAAAAGGACGAAATATTTCTGTCTTCAATAATCTCAGTAAAACCCTCATCAAACATGAAATCAAATTTACCAGAATCCAACTAATTAAAATCTTTGGAAAACTTCTAAGTCTGCATCTCAAGCTAGCATCAGCTCTTAACCGTGATCTCTAGCAAATCTTAGATGCCTTCACCTTCGCCAAAGCCGAAAGAATTTTTGAGTACAACTTAGCAAAGAAATCCAAAAAAATGGTAAATCTAAGAAACCGTCGCTTCAGCATCAATCCTACTGCTCGCGCTCAAAGAATTACCCAGAAATATGATGTCTCCACAACGCAATTGTACATGTCAGACCAAACCGCACAAGAGAATAAGGATATTGCAGAAGATGGCACGCAGCAAAGAAGAGACTCATTTAACAATTCCAGCAGGATATCACCCTCGCAGTTTAGAAATAGAAAAGACACAATCAATACTAGCAAAGACACTGATAAACCCGCGCAAGCAAGTACCCTTGACCCGCAGACAGCACCTAAACTTGTAAATATTAAAAGATACCCTACCTCACAGGTAAATTCGCAGACAGCAACCGGGCAGGTAAAAATTATAATCAATAAAATAGATTCTAATGCGCAGATGGATGGGGAAACGCAATTCAGTTTAGACAGGACGCTTTCCAGCGATCTCACAAACACGCAAATTAACAAAAATGAAGACACGCAGGTTGATAAAAACAAGCAGGTAAAGGGCGTTCTTGGCACGCAGATCAGAAGAGATAAAAACACGCAGTCAAATGAGATTCTTGACAAGCATGTGAAAGGCGTTCTTGTCACGCAGATAGGAAGTAAAGACCCGCAGTTTGATGAGAATCCTCCCAGCAAAGACAAGCAGGTAAACGATACATCCACCCAGGTTAAGATCATTAAATCTCAGAATAGAAATAGCGTTGTTCCCTTCAGTAATTGTTCAAATGCACAGGTTATTAATAAGGACGATAATCATAATGCCAAAAAACGCACCTCCTCCTCAGCGCAGGTTGAAACAATCCGCTCCAAATCCATTAAAAATTCAACAGTTATCAACCTCTCTAAACTGACCCTAGATGATAACTTAAAAGCGCTCCTAGAGAAAGGTCTCAACTTTGCAATATCCCCAGCAAAAATTCCTGTCAATGACATCATAAGTAATATTGAAGTCATCATCAGAAACACAGAACAAAATGTTGCTGAAGAAATCAGACAAGACGTTGCCAGAATTCTTAGAAATGCCAGACCACCTCC
>APFE030018880.1:0-19239 GCA_000404065.3 Pinus taeda
AAAGTTCAAATTGTTTTTGTGATTATAATGCTTAAATATGAGAGTTGTTTATTGTGATTGTAATGCTTAAATATGAGAGTTGGTTATTTTGGATGATGAATTAACAATCAAGGACAATCAATAAAGTATCTTTTCAACAACTCCATTTTTTATTATTTATTCATTCACAAATTGTAGTGATGTCTAGCGCCTCAAAAAATAAGATTCTAACAAGTTAATCATAAAAGATGGATGTATAGAGGGAGGAATATTGAATTAAAAGCGAATTAAGGGCGATTGCTCCGTGATGGGGTATTTTCATGGGTAACTATTGCAACTCAATTGGAGAGTGCAAAAAAATGGGCGAAATGTGTTCAGTAGGCTAGAGTGCACAAAAAACAAGCAAGGTGTTTGCAATGGTCATACAAGCTACAAACACAATCATGTTACTTAGAAACATTCAATGACAATGATCTAATACCTCGAGTTTGAATTGACATAAAAAATTATGCTTGCACTCAAATTCATTTGTATTGATGTGATTGCCAAACGATTCTTCTCCAATTAAATATAATTTAATACCTTTAACTCTCCCACAGAAGATAGAATCCAAACTTCATCAACTAATCCTAATGCCACAAAGAAACAAATCTACATCATTTTAAAGTCATTGTCTTCTAGTATGTGGAAAAGTTATATTATCATTTACAGGGAAAATATAAAACTTGCTCTATCGACATCCATGTATCCCTAATGAAACTATCAAAAAATATTGTCATTTCAGAAATGTACAATTTAAAGTACTCTAGTTTACTTTTGTTAAGCTAGATTCCCATGGTTCAATCTCATTCTATTTTAACGAGGATGTGTTTGTGGATTGTACATTTACCAAAGATATATTTCCATGTAGTTTAGATTGTTCGAGGGTCTCCACACACTTGAGATGAATTAATTGAAAGTAATTTGCAAATATTGGGATCACATTCAATATCACCCACATTTAAAATATGATGCAAGTCTTAAAAACCACATTAAAGAATAAAATAAAAACATGGCGAAAGTATCAAAGGGCTTGGGTTAATCATTGATATAATCATGGATGCAAAATCAACATTTGATGTTGTAAATGGACATTTATATTGAAATTATTGGGGAAACCCAACAAGTTATGTGTCATCTAGTTAGTTGCTCAAAGGTAGAAGTTGAACTTAGATGACTAATTTAACCAAACATGAAGAAATTGCATGTTGTGGAATATTCTATTTAATCCAATGACCTTGGTGGATATAGTTGTCAATGTCCATCCTTCAATTATGAGAATAGGAGAATTACCAAGGTTACAGATGATGAGTGAGTCTTTTAAAGTTCTTGTTCTACGTATTTACGTTAAATGATAATGTTGTGGGTAGTAGAATATGTATGAGATTTTGATTAATGTTCAAGAATTAAACCTTGGTTACACTTAAAATTACATATTATATCAATCTTTTATAATCTCTCAAAAATAGAGTCTCGTGCACAATCGACAAAGACAAGAAAGTATCACATGGAGAGGAAATCATGGTTAGAAATAGGAAGGTAGGTGGATAAGTATAACTAGTAGGGGATTTCCAAATAATGATGGTAAATGTCAATCATTCTAGAGTGACAAAAAACGAGGGTGAATAGTCCCTTAAATGACACATTTGACATAACTAACTGGAAAACAAATATTGACTTACCAACCTAGGGAAACCAGCTTCTATAAACCACAAGAAACAAAAATGTTCATATGTAAACTCTCTTTTCATCATGGGAGCTTAATAGACAATGCTATAACATTCTTTTCATCATTGTGGCTTAGTAGACAATACTATAACACTATATGTTTAACAAAACAATCACCTACGATACACCATTTAACTTCTACTATATTACATACTTCATATCGGACACCAAATGTACATTTAGCTTTGTTCTACCACTTTTGTCTCTTTGTATTGTTTTATTACTTTACTTCACCATAAAATTGTAGAGAGGACAAAATCTTCTTTTGGGATAGCATGAAATATTTGTTTACTATTTGGATTTGTAGCATAACTCTTTCATTTTGACATAATATACTTGTAAATCTTACAAGTAATAAATATACCATTTCCAAGATGGAATCTCATATGACCTCTTATTCAGATAAGATCCAAAAGAGTTCATATTTTCTTAGTTTCTCATTTAAATTGAGTAGAGTTTAAACAATAAAACCTTAACCACTATCACTGCCTTAGCGAAAACAAAATATATCTCATTTAATTTGTTAATTAGATTTATTCAAATATGAGATCATATATGTTATGTGGTTTATATGTTATGCGGTTTTGTGTTTTGTAGTGATCCATAAATTTCCATACTCGACAATTCGTCACAACAAATATAATAAATTATACTTAAAAATAATAAATCTACACTATAAGAATTTATCCCTCTTTAGCTTATGCATATGTAAAGTATTGTTTATTGTGTATGCATGCAAATTATAATTATGCAGAGAATAGAGAACACATCGATATAAAGTTTCACAAACCTTAATTGGCTCAATATATATCCTAGGAAATCCTTTCGGGAGAAAACCCAATTGGGAGGTGAGGCCCCTCTCCTCTCTTTCTCAAAATAAAAAATGGTTGGAAGTACAAATAAGTAAGGACTATGGCTTGTGGACTACTACAATGCACAAATCCTCTCTATGTTCACTCTCCTATCCCTCTCGACTACTTTGGTCATCTATGGAACGAGATGCACTTGAAAAGACCAGAGCCCTTTTTCCTCCTATTGGCCCGATTATAACACATCTTGATAGTCTACTAGCGGTTAGGTTTGATTCCTTCAACTCTTAACTAGAGCTACAAATATGGACTTGTGATATGGATAACCCCTTTTACATGAATAATGGGGGCCGACATGGCATCCTCTCCAATTATGGTGGAAAAAACAGGCAGGTCAACTTCTGAGTGGCATAAATTTTGCATATGGATTTCAATTGAGACAATTATTGTGTTGTTGGAAAGGTCTTTGAGTGTAGAATAGGAAAAAAAGAAAGTGTCGCATAGGCAAAAAAAATTATTTCCCAAAAAATGCCATTTGATGCCTCAAAATGCTCCCGTAATGTTTTTAGACCCCAATTTTCCAAATTGGGTCCGCTAGTAAAATGGTCTTATGAGTTTATCCCTCCACCTTTTCCACTCTAAAAGCATCATATGGATGAAAAATAATATAATGATCCAACTTGGATCACGTCTCCCCATTTTGGGAGGATTTTGGTCCCCAAAAGCTTCTACTAAATGAGGTGGGGAATGTGTTTCTCCACCTTCTCTCAAGTGTACCATTTAACCTTTCCTAGAAGTTGTCCTTTCAACCCAATCTGCCAAAGGTCATGTTTCCCTTGTCTGGTATTTATGCATCTCTTTTGCAAACTTGTATCCTCTTCCACTATGTTTGAGAATCTAGTTCCAAATCCTCTACAAAAGATATGACTTGGTCCTCTTCCTGGTCTACCTTGGGAAGGCTCATAGAGTTTCAGATTCTCTACATTTACAACTGAATAAATGTGCATGTATGGATGTAGATTAATTATATAGGCATTGTCTGTCACCTTTTCCAATATCTCAAAGGAACCATACCTTAGAGCCTTGATTTTCTTACCATGACCCTGTAGCCTCTCCTTATTCAATTGTAACCATACTCTGTTTCCCACCTTGAACGCCTTCATTGTTCTGTGTTGATCATGCCTAGCCTTATATTTTTCTTGTGATTTGTGTAGTGTCTCCTTTACCTAAATATGGATCTACCTAATATTCTCAACAATTTTTCCGACCCTCAAGGCATCCCCTGTAAGATCCTCCCCCATCCTTCGTTGTTGATATGCAATATCCAAAAATGAAGGTGGAAAATATCCAAGAGAAGTTTCTAATGGGGACTTACTAGTAGAAGTGTGGACTACTCTTTTATAATAGTTATGTATATGTACTAGATTTCATCCCAAGTCTTCAGATGCTTCTAATTGTAACCCCTCAAAAGTTACACCAAGTCTTGTTGAATACTTATGTCTTCCCATCTATCTTTGGATGGAATGTTATATACCTCTTTAAATCCGTCTCAATCATCTCCCACAATGTAGTCCAAAATGCACTAAAAATGTTATGTCCTTACTTGAAATGATGCTCCTTAGTATACCAAAGTGCACCCATCCCTTATCCAAAGAACAAGTTTGTTGCTTCTTTCCCACTTATGGCGTTTCTAAAAGGTATCATAACACGTCCGTTGAACCTACCAACTATCACAAACATGAAGTCATGTCCCTTCCTAGTTGTGGGTAAACCTCCCACAAAGTGCATGGAAATGTTTTCCCAAGGATGTGTGGGTATAGGTAAGGGATGATATAGACCTTGTTTCTTGTTACTAGGCTTTCTAATACAACAAAGCATGCATCCTCTTATGAACCTAACTATGTGTTATTGCATCTTATGCTAATACACATACCTCTACAAGTTGGCCACTATCTTCCCTACAACAAAGTGCCTTGCAACCTTGGAGGTGTGAGCCTCTCTAATCCACTGCAATCGCTCACCTTTAGGAACACATAACTTATCGAACCTATAGAATAACCCATCCTGGAGATGGTAGTCAATGGTGTTGTCACCATCGTACACATGACTTTATCTTTTCAACTGTCAAAACACCTACTTGAAGTCGACATCGTCTGAATATTCTCTCTGTATGCATCATGGGTGAATGGATTCATGTGCATCAGAGTTCCCAAAGTTATGATATTTGATGTGGGTGGCCTTAAAAGCATGTCGACCAACTTATTTGTACTTTCCTTCTTGTACGTGACCACTAAATGAAATGGTGTACAAACCCCATCCACTTGTAATGTTGGTTTGAAAGTTGTAGATGCCACAATAGAGAAGAGGAGCACTTGATATGACCATTGATATAGAGAATTTCATGAAAGAGAGAGGAAGTCAAGAATATGAATTAGTGAAAAGGTGGTAATGGTAGAGTTAACAAAAAGTAAGCATTAGATGAAGCAACAACGAATTCATATGATATAGGAAAGTGAGTCATAAATGTGCAAGGAATGATAATCATTGCAAAACAATGTGATGGACTTGAGAAGTAAAATATATCTTAATGAAAATGCATTAATACATGGGGGGTGACATGAGAATGATAAGGGTTCTAGTAGTTCTTATCATTATGTAGGACTTTTAAGGATATGTGGATTAAATTTTGACCAGGGAATGTGGTAGGATATCATAGGGCATCTCATGGAAAGAAACACCCACCACTCAAGTCATTACAACTCCTTCCAAGAAGATTCAAAAATGAGCAAAGTATGAAGTTTTTGAAGATGATTAGATTAGTTACATGATGGGAATATAAACCTACAAACATTCCCAATAAAATTTGAATACTCTAAATGCTCATGAAAGTGGCTAAGTATCAATAACAAAAAGAGAGGCTGGAATGGAAGAAAATAGTTTAGTTTGAGTGCCATGTCCCCTCTTTTAGAATTTGGGACATGTAAGGACCAACGAAGGTTCAAAATGATTTGATCTAATTGGAAGTTCTTCATACATTGCCCAGAATGGCTAAATTTAAATAAATGTTCGGGGAGGATGGGAAGTCTTCAAAATGATCTATTTCACTTCGAATAGTATGGAACCTTTGAAATAAGTATAATAACCTTGAGCCACCATAAAGTTTTATATGCAATAAGGTCCACTTAAATACCTATAAACAAGTGGCATATGTCCACCGAAAAAGGATATTATGAATAAAAAATACTTTATTTTTCTTTATATGACAAAAAATTGAGTAACAAAATGTATGGCCACCGAAAAAGGATATTATGAATAAAATATGATTTATTTTAACAAGTAGTGTATGGCCACCAAAAGAGGATATTATGAATAGAAAATCATTTATTTTTCTTTATATGACAAAAAATTGAGTAAAAAAAGGTATGGACACCGAAAAATGATATTAAATCATCTATTTTTCTACATATGACAAAAATTTGCGTAACAAAAGGTTCCCATGGAAGTAGGATGTATAGAACCCATTAACATTATTGCAAGGAAATATAAATTCAGAAGTATGGATATATACAAGCATGAACTGAAAAAATAATTCAAAATTTCCTAAACATTAACACCAGTAATTTCCCATGCAACACGTGAAATGAAAATTCGAATGACGATATGTTTGTGATAGATCTATATTCCTATTATTTGGTGGTTATAACTCATATGACCCCATTTTCAACCAGGCCTCTATTTATCAAATGCAAAGAATTTACTCAGCTTTATAGGACTAAAGGAAAATCAAGAAGATGGTATAAGTATAAATATTCAACAAACCTATCCATGCATCAACAATATCTTCCATATATAAACCATATATCATTAATCCTACTAAAAATATGAATACTTTAGCATAAATGGGTGCATGAGACACATTCATTTTCCTGTAGTTCATCACTTATTATTGATGGAAAACATATGACAAAGGATTCCAATGACTTATAACCCATCATCTATCTAGAACATAGGGAAATGCTTTTTTTAAATGAGGATGCAACATGTTCATTGTTACTAATTTCAATGCCATTTGAACACTCCTCACATTGGTAGTACTCATTTATACAATTATAATAATTTAATTTTAATGTCACAAGCAAGCCAAACATCAAATTGGTGTATCGGACCCCCCATGTTTATGGAACAAGGGACCCACCTCCATGCAAGAATTTGACTGCTAAACTCTATGGAGGTGTACATACTCTAGCCCTCTCTAGATTTGAACCTATCATCTCTTACTAGGAAGCACATGTTCCTAACCATTATTCCCATTCACGCTATTCTTATACATGGAGCTTTATGACCACGATAAATCCATGGGAAACAAAATAAGTGTGTTGATTTCATAGTTATGAATTATATTAGTGCTTTTAATTAGAACAAGAGCATTGGTACACCTATTTATTTTGAGAGCATTGATGCACGATATTCTATCAAAATGATTATGGAACACTAGTGTGCCATTTATTTTTTTAATCATTATGGACCAGTAATGCTTTCCCTATAAAGAAATGCACTATTCTAGATCAATTATATGTATTATTGTGTTAATAACTACTATATTTACAATTATATATTTTTTAAAGTCAACCAACATTCATTTGAGAATTTTCTGTTGTTGTGTGTGGGAATCAAGAGAGAGGGAAAAGGAGATAGTAATGAGCCCAATTAAATATGTTATTCATTCTCCCCTAGTGATGTTGGCCTCCTAAAATATTATGAGAAGGATAGATCCTTGGAGGAGAAGAACAACTTCATGAGATAATTGTTGCAATGTTGGGATTATGTTCCAAAGGCATTGAAGGTGGAGATTTACAATTGATTTTCCACAATAGAGCATGATGCATGTTTCATTACTAACTTATCTCTAGTCGGGGAATTCATTATCCCAAATTTTGTAATGTTCCTAATCATGCTCCCATGGATATGGAACTGACACGTGTATTTAAGTATGTTAATTTTGCATCCATTGATGCAAGAGACTTTTGGGTGAGGGGGGTGAGCTAAACATTCACCGAATTTATCATTAAGGGTAAAAGATCCTAATATAAGCCTTACGTCATTTTCCATTTTCGTCAATTATGGACAAAACACAGGTTTCAAGATTCTCTATTACAATCATTACACCATTATTTAATACATTTTTTCATAGGTGAAGTTAGGTACCTTTTAGATGATTTTTATGCATTCCACCTAGCTTATTATTTTAAGGTGCAAATAATGTTATATTCCGATATGTATAGGAGTTATGTCATATATTTTTTGTGCTATTTCCATCCACTTAACTCACATACATTTGTGTACATGGTTATCCATAAATAACTATGCATATCCATGCTTGGGGTATGCATATTGTGATATCATTATGTATACATGGGTTGGTGTGTGGTTGAGAACCTCTTATTTCCTTATGATGAGTCAACTATTGAGAGAGGTAACTACAAGAAAGAAAGTTTTAGTTACGATAATTTATTTTTACCATGTTTAATGTGCATGATATTTTTAATAATAATATGTGTAAATTGGCTAATTAATGTGGTTGATTACTTTACCAATGTTCCCTAAGTAAAGGATGTGCCATTTCTTGTCCCAAAAGATCGAGATAATAAGTTAGATGATATCTATGCCTAGAATGGAAGTGGTAAATATGTTATGGTCTCTATCAATCAATATTGAATTAGGGTAGCTACTTGATCAATTTTAGTTCAAGGCACTGCAACTATTGGTTAATTCTCATGGAGGTTATATGAGACATGTCAATAATTTTTGAGATATTGTTGGGTGCCTAGGAAATTGTGAGTTGCATAGGGTAGTAGAACATAAGATTGTGTGATTGACAAGAAGATGTATACTTGTTTCCAAGTTATGGTGTTGAGTTTAGCATTACTACTAGAGTACAAATGATGCATTAATATATGATCATGTTGAGGGAAATTGTGATGCCTTTAGATAATACTTTGTTGAGGGCAGTGGTTAGGAAGTAGTTGGCACCAATATTGGTGTTACCAGTAGTAGTGCTCGTAGCACTAGCGGTATAACTAGAAATGTTTAGTGAACCATTTGATATGTCCATGCATCAAGGATACCTTCCATATAAAAACCATGCATTATTAACCCTAATAAAAATATTAACACTTTAGCATAAATGAGTGCATGAGACGCGTCCATTTTCTAATGTTTCATCAATAAAACATATAATAAATGAATCCCACAATATATATCCCCCAATATGAACCCACGTGCTATGGTATTTCTCCCCCGGTGAAGCCCCTATGAGAATACCAATGCACAATATTCTAAATGATTATGGAACACTAGTTTGCCACTTCTTTTATAAATCATTATGGTCCATTGGCACTTTGCTTATAAAGAAATGCATTATTCTATAACAATTATAGTTATTATTGAAATACTAACTACAAGATTTAGAATTCTATTTTTGTTAATGTTAACTAGTACTCATTTGAGAATTTCTTCTTATTGTGTGTATAGAAGCCAAGAGAGGGGGAAGGGAGAGATTCATGAGCCCAATTACATATGTTATGAATGATCTCTTAGGTATGTGGGCCTTGTAAAATATTATGAGGCTATATCCATAAAGGTAAAGAACAACTTCATGAAATAATTGATGAAATGCTGGGATAATTATGTTCCAAAGGCATAAAAAATGGAGATGGACAATTAGTTTGTTTGATGCAGGAGCATTAGAGCTTCCAAGCCATTAAGTTTTGGAAGAAAAAGCTCCAAAGGGTGTTTCAATAATGAAAAGGAATTCTAATTCCTTATTTGTAAGCAATAGTAGTTTCGTTAATTATTATAGAAAGTATGAATCATAGTTAAAAAAAATATATGGACAAGATTTTATTTTATTTTTGTTTTTAATTTAATTTATTTTTATTTATTCAATTTATTTTTTCTTTTCAGTAAGGAAAAAAAAGTCTGCCTTGAAAATCATGAGTGATTTATGGAGTAGTTTTAAAATCTAAGAAAATCTATGATGTTTCTAAAAATTCTAACTATTGTAAGCCTACTAGCAAAGAAAAGAGAAGGTAGGTGTCAAGAAGAAGACTATGAACTAGAGAAAGATAGACCATGCCATCGCAAGAGTGTGTATAAGGGTTTGTGTTATGCATGTACGGTTTCATTATGAATGGAAAGGAAAATTCACCATATTTATGTGTGTAATTCTTTGTATTTCTATGTGGTTTTTGAATACAATTGAGTTGGTGAATGTTAGATTTATTGAGATTAACTAAATCTATGCATAATCCTTGATAGAAGCAAGTCCATCTATGTGAGTGGCTGTAAGGAGAATAAACAAGATTGATAAGGCTTGTTTAGAGCAAAGCTAGGTAGAATTCCCATTTGCAATTCCCATTAAGATCTAGGTTGAATTTGGGTAGAACCTATATAGGTTCCAAATTTTGTAGAGGTCTCCATGACTTAAAAGAATCTAATGATGGATTATGGATTTCAATGTGAGTATATCCAACTATTGACGGTGCTAGAAATCCGTCAACTAAGGGGTCTCCCCAATTAAATGTCCCAATCATACTTCACGTCGTTCGGTGTGGGATCCCATCCGGAAATAAGGCCCAACTGCTATATATTCTTATAGATTTCCATTGGCCACAATGTTCAACACAAGAGACTAGTGCATAAGTACTTTCAGATGAACAAGTGAGTATGCCTTGTGAAATGTTCAATTGCAGACTGTATCAAGGTTCTTCTACCGAAAGGTAAAGAAAAAGTGAGCCTTTAAAAGAAGAGTAATAATAGTAATCTAGTAAAGGCACATGAGCATATACATATGAATGAATCATTAGACAGATAGCGAAATAGTTCACATAGAAGACATCAAGCCTTCAAGAAGGATTGTTGCAGATTCAAGGGCTACCAAGGTCAAGATCTTCAAAACCCTAGATTGAAGAAATCTACACCAAGAAGAATCTTTCAACCATCTTCAAGAAAGAAGGAAGACTAAAACATTCAAGAAGGATCGTGAATCGAGTTCTCTCTCATCAATCACTCAAGAAGCAAATCCTCTATCAACATCAAGATTACGGAGGAAGCAAGCATCAATTTCTCAAGTAATTCTATGACTATATCTGATAATAACAAAATGTCTTTTTGCAAGGAAAGTAATAAATTGGTTGGGGCTGCAAATTAACTTGCATGGAAGAAAAGGACAGACTTAAATCTTATTGAAAATGAGGTCATGGATCTCATCAGGGGGTCAATAACCCAACCTCCAAAGGAAGATACTCAAGCACATGCTAGATTCATGAAGGGAGAAGTGAGACCCCAAAGGATTCACATAGAATCTATAAATGACTCTCTAATCCCATATGTATCAAAGTTGGAGACTGCAGAAGCTATATATGACAAATTGGTAGAGTTGTTTTCTGTAAGTACTGCAGGAGAAGTAATCTCATTAAGGCAAGAACTCTACAAACTAAAGATGTCCAAGGAAGATGGAATAGCCTCATACTTCATAAGGATATCAAAACTTCGAGGTCAACTACAAGAGCTAGGAGAAGTGATTTTTTATAGAGAGATGACCATAGTGGTACTAAATGCACTACCGGAAGAATGGGGTAACTTCACTTCAAGTTTATATGGGAAGAAAGGGACTACTCCATTTCAAGATTTATGGTCACTCTGTAAGGTTGAATAAACTAGACTGAAGGCAAAGGTTGATGTTGGACCAAATGATGAGAATCAAGCATATGCTGCTATGGCAAGAAGAAAAGGGAAATTTGGAAAGTTTGGTCCTCAAAATAGCAGGAAGAACATGGCTAAGGTAAGATGTTATGGATGTCAAGAACTTGGGCACTATAGAAGAGATTGTCCTAAACATAATAAGGACAAGAGAGATAGGGAAGAAGCCCATATTACTGAGTAAGTGAAAGAACCTGAGACACAGAAGCTTAAGAAGGAAGCAGTAAAAGACCTCTACTATGACTAAGATGATCTTCTTCACTAGAAAGTACTTTTCACTTGTAATTTATAGATAGGAAGAAGTGTAAATAAGATAGGATGCATTAGATTAGAAAATAACATCATGATAGAAGTATTAGAAGTAAGATCTATTGACATGGGAAGTAGAAAGAATCTTTGGAATAAAATTCTATTGATTACAAAGAATAAGAGCTCCTAGAAACCTCATTGAAGTCTCAAATGATAATTATAGAAATAAGTAGAGGTCATCATCGATTGGGATCATCATACAATAGTCAATAAGGCAACGTCTGCTGGGTGAGGATATGAAAGATCCTCAGTTTTCTCTGATGGAATCCTTATCAAAGGATTCACCTATCTAGAAAGGAAGCAAATGTTTCATTAAGAATTCCAACTTGTGGGATTCAAGGGATAATGGTATGATAACATAACAATGAAGTAGGTCTAAAACCCTTTTGTTCAAATGAAGCTGCTATAGGAAGTCTGGATGACCCAAAATAAAGACGAGGTATGTATGCTTACATAGGTTATTATGAAAGTCATGTCATATGTTACAAGTAATATGGATCAATATTTCCATCCTGGGAAACATGATCAAAGAAAATGAGGGTCTCCTCCTCTGGAAGTTGCAGAGAGGCATAGGTCACACTAGATGAAATCAACATAATATGTTCCCATATGAAGCATGAAGGAGCTAACTACATTTGAGGATCTTTGATGGGAAGCTCCTGGGAATGAAGTGTGTGAGGAAAAAGGAGGAAGAGATCATGAGATATGCAACAATGGCAAAAGGCATTCAACATTTGAGACCAAGAAGATTTGACTAGAATATCTCTCGAAAAGATATGAAGACTTTGATGGAAGTCGGAAAAGGATAGAGACCCTTGACAATGGATATTTTTGGGAGATGTGTCAACATGTATGCAGGACGCTGATAGCTATAGGAAGATGTCATGATAAGAGACCATCACAAAGGTAATTTTGATTTAAGTGTTGATTTCGTATTTTGGAACTAATATCTGGATAGGTTTATGTAGGACTTCCAAAGGGAAGATCTGTGGATGACTTCCAGGAAAATGATATAGAAGGATGTAAGATCCTTCCAGAAAATATGGCATGAAGAAAGCAGCATGACATGAAGCAAAGCTAGATGGAAAAACTGATGAAACACTTTCTGATGAAAGAAATGAGGACATGACTGACTCATGAACAAAAGTGGTGGATTGTCTGTGCACTATGAAAAAGTCCAAAAAGATGAAGACTCCATGACGAATAATAAATTCATGACATAAAAGGGAGGAGCTCTTCACGCAACTCGTTGTTCCATGATCTCCACATGAGGAGCTACTGTAGGTCCCTAGTCAAGAGGGAGCCTGAAAAGAAGTTTCTTACTTGGAAGAAACTTGGAAATTCCTAGGCTAAGAGGGAGCTTAGGTACATTCCTTTTGTATGAATGAGTACATTCCGTTATTGGAATATGTCCTCCCTATTTGAGAGGGAGAGATAGACACATCATTATGGTCGTCATCTCGGAAGACAGAATGGAGGAATGGGTAATTATTTGGCATCTAATGCTCTTTGAGGATGAGATAGGGCATTCAATAGAAGAGTATTCATAGAGGACCGATATTCTTTGAGGACTGGGGAGTCCAAGATAAGAATAATCCACATGGAACACAACCTGAGTACCAGGATAGGGGATGCTTCAAGAAAGACAATGATGAGAGTGTCTATAAATCATTGGTCTCGCCAGCATTGAGCTGAGATCTTGTGAAGAGATGGCACTTTTAGTCAAGGCCTTGCTATGTGACAATTTTGGATGATATAATGCTATACAAATGAGTTACCAATCTGAATTTTTTTCTTATGAGAAATTCTTTAGATTGAGAATGTCCAAGTACCATTATGAATACCTCCCTAGTTAAAAGGGAGTGTTGAAAAGTGTAACTAGATTCGGTCTTCATAATGACATGTAATTATGATTTTATGTAATGAGATGTAAATAAGAAAAATAAAATTATTGTATTTCTTGCTTCATGGGTTTCATGAGCAAGAGATTTTGTTTTTGAGTCAAGACTCCCATTGAGAGTCTTGAGGAATTATTTTTCATCTAGTCATAAAATGATAGAGTCATTGTCATGTAATGAAGTCATGTTACACATTCTAAAAGGTCAAACTTGTATATGTAAAGTATCCTCCAAGACCTTGTCACTTATATTCTTCAAGTTGTCCTACAACGATGGAAAAACTTGCTAGAAGAAGTTGGCCTACCTACTTGAGATCATGTCAGCCTAAGGGACGTGAGATGAGGTGTATAAGTAGCCACACTCGGCCTCACTTAGATAAAAACAAGTCGACAAGCATTCGATCAAGAAGAAGTGAAAAGAAGAGCCTAGCAATAGAAGTGCGAAGAAGATATAGCGAAGTAAGGTTTCTTCTAGGGATAGCGAAGAAAGGATTCTTCTAGGTATAGCGAAGGAGAGATTTTTCTAGGTATAGTGAAGGAAGGTTTCTTTTGGGGTCATCGAAGAAAGTATTCTTCTGGGGTACTCGTTTTAGGTAAAAAAGAAGGACCAAAGGCATCAAGAGAAGATCATAGGAGAACTTATTGCTGCATAGAAGGAGGCCGAAGAGAAGCAGTATAGAAACTAGGGTTTATGATCTAGAGATCGAGATTCTCAAGAGATAGTCGAGAAGAGCAGTGTGAAGTCGAGAGATCGAGATTCTCTAGAGGAAGTCGAGAAAAATCAGTGTGAAGGATAGAGATCGAGTTTCTCTGGAAGCCGAGGAGAGCTGTTCGAGATTTAGAAGGAAGTCGAGGCAAAGCATCAAGGTTAGTGACAAGGTTCTTGGGAGGATACTAGAGTCAAGGGTCTTTTTCATGGTCTTGGTACTCATTAATTGAAGATCTAGAAGAAGAATTTTGATCGGGTTTTCCTTGCAAGAGGTGAGAGGTTTTGTCCTTAGTTGACAAGCCTACATACTGTCACTTGTCTCTTATTGTGCATATTGGTAATTGTCTTGATGAAAAGAACACAATAATAACATAACAAAGAAAAGACTATAAGCTAAGAAATAAAAGTATATCACAAGAAATTATCAAGCAGAGAAATCATTTTACTCTTCATGCCCTAGATTTATCAACAGAATCCACATCCCACCCGTAACCAAGTTTTCCTCCTCATCTCTACTAGTTTATGCATAGATGGCCCAATCTACAGTTTCACAACTCCACTTTACTTAACCATTAAGTTGCTAGAAATGGCGGGCTAACCTCCCCGAAATGTCGTTCGACATTTTGGATTCGGAAACCTGTACGAAACGCATAAAAAAGGGCATAAAAAATTATTG
This sequence comes from Pinus taeda, assembly GCA_000404065.3. Classification (NCBI taxonomy): domain Eukaryota; kingdom Viridiplantae; phylum Streptophyta; class Pinopsida; order Pinales; family Pinaceae; genus Pinus; species Pinus taeda. The sequence continues at coordinate 14,907 of APFE030018880.1, forward strand.
GCGGCGTTTTAGAATTTCGGAAACAGAAGGTTGGAATCTGAAAATGTTTTTAGGGCATTTTTCGTAAAAAAACAGCCGTTTTTGATTATTTGTAATACGTTTTAGATTTGACCAAAACGAATTTGTCCAAAACAAGAATGTATTGGAAAGGGGATCCACCGTTCATAAAAATATTTCACGATGAATGGTCGTTGGGAACAGATTTCACTATTTTCATTGTGTTTTAACTTTGTTTATGAGCCGGTTTTCAACCTTTACCTATACCGTTTGCGACGTTTGTCATTTGGAATTTTGGAACCATCATTTTAATTTTCCTTTGACCATGGAGCGACCATTTGCGTTTGCCTTCAACTTTGGAGCGACCATTTTCCTTTGCATCGAGCGATTGTGTGAGGTAAGTTAGTGTGTAGCGACCATTTGCCTTTGCTGTGAGCGACTGTGTTGAGTGACCATTTGTCTTTGCCGCGAGTGACCATTTGCCTTTGTTTTGAGACGTGAGCACTGTGAGCGAGTGTGGAGCGGAGCAGACTGTGAGCAAGTGTGGAGAGGAGCATACTGTGAGCGAGTGTACACTGTGGAGGTGGAGCCCTCAACCCTCAACTCGCAAGCGAGTAGTCACTAGTGTGCAACTGCACTGTGGACTTTGGAGTCTAGAGCCCTTAGCCCGCCAACTGACTGTGTCACTCAGTGACTGTGGGAGCTCGAACCATAATGGAAGCGTCAAGGCTCATTTTGATCTAAGGCAGTGCGTAATAATCATAATTTCATTTCCTTTAAATCAGTGCAAGTAAATTTTTTGAAACATTTTCCTAAAATTCATGGAAAATGGCTAAGTGAGAGCCATTGTAATAAAAGCCAAATTCTTTAACTAGATTTCTCTACCTTAAGCACAAAGAAATGAAATTAATTGCCACTATTTACGTAAGCTTACTATAGGGAACGTGAATCAATCCCTACATAGAATGAGAAAATGCACCAGGAGTAATCGTGGTAACCTCCACTACATATTTAAGCACAAAGACATACCTGTAGACATCTCAAGCAAATATTTGATTTGCAAAAAGACACCTATCTGTTGGACAAAACATAAAGACAGTTTACGATATTGCCAAGTACCTCTGCCTCTGGTGATAATTATCCGTCCCATTTTCAGTTTTGTTCAATCCTCGTGAATTACAATGTAGAGTTGTTAACAGGGTTAATATGTGATCAAATGTATATGTAAATAGTAGGATGGCCTAGTTGTCGTAGGCCTATGTGAGCAACAATTGAGAAATTGAGAATGTGTGTATCATTGTGCGACAATGCATACACTGTATACATATAAAGCCATTATAAGTTACAGGCTTCCATTTTGTTATGCCTTTGAGGTTTTGTGTTTGAGCAATAAGTTATAACCAATACTAATGACCTTTACAATATTACAATTGGAAACTCGTCTGTGAGAACAAAATCAAAAGTAAATGCTTGACATATTCAAATTTCAACTGTCAACGAATAGAGTTCAGATTAATTGTTTCTTCTTCAACAGATAGAGTTCAAAATCCATATTAGTTTAGGTAATGTTGTTCCCTAATGTTTTCAATGAAGCTGAAGGAAATAATGCAACAAAACTACTTTTTTGAGTTCTCAATGGCATCAAAATTACTAATAACTAGTAACATAACGAGTGTTACAGTAACAAAACTTGTCTAACAGTGAACACTACTCATGTGGCTCAAATATTTAATTTATAAAACAAAGTTTTGATTTAACAATTAAGATCTTATAATATATGTCAATTTTATTTTGCAGTTTCATTTACATCATCATCATCAATCATGGCAACTTCAAGTTCAACCATTTGTGAGGCAGAGGAAGTGGAACATGAAATTGAAGCTGCCCCTAAAGTCGATCCAAAGTCACCACTTTGGAAATATGTAACTACTGTTGGGAAGATCCAAGGAGGGGGATCGATGGCATGAGTTTGCAGTGAGTGTAAAAATGAGTATAATGGATCATACACACAGGTTAAAGCACATTTACTTGGGTTAAAAGGCAATGGGGTTCGAATATGCAGTGGCCCACCTAAAGAGAATGGGAGAGATGGAAATGGTTTAAGCAAGGAAAAACTTGCAAAATATCAGAAAGAAAAAGACGAGGCAGATGCTAAAGAAAATGAGGCAAATCCTGCTTCTCAATCAAAACTACCAACAAGGTTGGGAGCATCTTCATCAAAGTCTCCACTTCATTCTCATGGAATTGTTGGTTTAAAGCAGTTTAATTTGGACCGCTTGAAAGGAGTTCTAATAATGATGCTCGAGAGACGACAATTGCAGCTATAGGTCAATGTATTTATGAAAATGGCCTTCCTTTTAACTTTGTGTGATCTCCTTGTTGGGTAAAGATGATAAAAGCAGTGAATGAAGCCCCAAAAGGGTTCAAGAGCCCTAGATATTAGAAGGTCCGCACCATAATGTTGAGTGCTGAAAAGTTAGATTTGGAGGCTAAATTAAGCCCCATTCGTAATTCATGGTGCATTTCAAGGGTGTCCATCATTTTTGATGGATGGAAAGATCAAAGGAATAGGCCTTTGATCAAGGTGAATGCTCAGAGCCCAAAGGGGCCAATTTTTTTGAAGGCAATGGATTGTACGTGGCAAATGAAAGATTCTCAATTCATTGCTGACATCTTGATTGAAGCAATTGAATTGGTGGGGCCAAAAAATGTTGTCTAGGTAATAACTCACAATGCAACGGTGTGTAGAGCAACAAGCCTAATTATTGAAGGCAAATCTAAACACATCTTTTGGACTCCTTGTGCTGTACCTTCATTGAACCTCATGTTGAGCAAGATGGGGAAGAAAATTGAGTGGATTCGAGTTATTTTTGAGGAGGCAAAAGGAATTCAAACATTCATCACAAACCAGCACATGTCCCAAGGCATCTATATGGAATTTGCAAAGTTGGAGCTCCTTAAGGTACCTAAACTTTAAAGTTTATTTCATAAATTCTAATTTCTATGACTCTAAATTCAAATATGATTTTGGATTCTCAAATGTCATGATTCGTGAATCATAATAGTTATTTAATCAAATTATGATTTTTAATTTATTGAAACATTGACAATTTGACACCTGCAGGTTGCCGAGATTCAATTTTCTTCTCACATCATAGTCTTAACAAGGCTTATGCAGGTGCAAGATGAATTACAATCAATAGTATGCATTTCTCTTTGGAATAAATGGAGGCAATCCCAATCTGATAGAGCACAAGTAGTGAAAAAACTGGTTGTTGATGATAAATGGTGGGATAAGGTGGAGTAACTCTTGGCATTTACTAAGCCAATTGTGGATTTGCTGTGTTTGACAAAAATGTATCTAATTTAGGAGAGGTGTATGAGGACAATGATTATATGATAGAAAAGATAAGAGTGGCTATAAATGCCATAGAGAATGATCCAGATGAATTCTTTTATAGAGAAGTAAAAGATATATTGACCAAAAGTTGGAGCAAGATGACCACCCCATTGCACCTTTTGGCCTATGCAGTGAATCCAAAATATTATGCTGTAGAGTTGCTAAGTGATCCAGAAAGAACCTTACCAAGCAAAGATCCAGAAGTCTCACAAGGATTTAAAAAGGTTTTTAGAAAGCTTTTTGTAGATCTTGAAATTGGGCTTCAGATCCATGTAAAGTTTTTGCTCATTTTGTGGGATCAGAGGGTTGAGGTTCTGATATTGATTGTATGCGGGACAAGAGGGCAATGAGTCCAATTAAATGGTGGAACTACTATGGTGGGGAACTTCCACATATCGAAAAATTGGCCATGAGGATCTTTTAACATGTTGCTAGTTCCTCTTTAGTAGAAAAGAACTAAAGTACAGATAGCTTCATCCATTCGATGAAGTGAAACAGATTGAGCTCTAAGAAGGCCGAGGAATTAGTGCATGTTCATTCAAACCTTCGCCTTCTCTCACACGAGAGACAAATACAAATTTAGGGCTGCCAAATTATAGGATGTGGAACCAGAGTTTCCCGACTTGGATATGATGTTGAATGTCAGGTCTGTTTGATGCGGAGTGACCAAGATGTGGATTTTCAAGTGGACATGGCAGTGATATTCCCACTTGATGTGGAACTTCCTAGTGACGGGGATGAAGACATATTTGATGATATGTAAATGTAATTTATGATGGTGTTTTAACTTCTAAACTTCTGAACAACCATATGAATTATGAATAAGATTAGTAGATTGTCGGTCATAGTTCATTTTGTACTTTGTACTATGTAGTATGCATTATTAATTTTGGTGATGATGTTGTAACTTGTCATGTTGATGATTGAAATTTGAAA
>APFE030018881.1:0-10998 GCA_000404065.3 Pinus taeda
ATCCTTCAGGGATCATAATGGAGCGGTCTGCTAGCTGCAGTACTGTCATGGTCTTTCTCAAGGAGCACTGGAGTTTGAGCTTGAGCATGGTGTCCTTTGTCATCACATTAATGGCAGATCTTAGATCAATAAAGGTATGTGGGATCATGGTGCCATTGATGTGGACATCAACAACTGGGCTTCTAGGGTCAAGATATTTTAGACAGATTACCTGCCCCAACATCAGGTCAGACAGTTGTCCTATGACATTGATGGTTGGGGCATTTATTTTGTGCCTACCTAGATGCCTGAAGCACTTCTCTTTGATCATATTATTGTATATAGGCACATCATTTATGGCTTGGAGAAGTGGTATCTTTACACATAACTATTTTAATTCTCCTAGAAGTTCAGCTTCTTCTGTGGTGGGATGTGTTGTCCCAAATAGTCTCTCAGGGAAAGGTGGAATTTCTTTTGGTTCACTTTCCTCTTTATCTTCCTCAACCTCCTAAGGGGGAGACTGGCTATCTGCGAGAACCTTCCCAGATCGTAGGTTAATCTCCTGAATCTCCATAGCATAGGTTGGGCATGATGGTTCCCCACTATATACTTGTTGAACTTGTCTGTTGTTTGGGTTTGGGTTCAGTTGAGCAAGAATTTGGGGTTTCTCCGGTCGAGCAGGAGGCAATGGTTGGGGTTGAGTAGGTGGTGGAGGCAAAATAGTGGGAGGAGAGTTGTACTGGGGCGTCCACCCCTGATGAGATGCATTCCACTGAGGTTGTGGCTGAGCATAAGGTTGAAATACATGAGCAGTTGGTTGGGCATGATATTGAGATGGGTAGGACCAAGGAGGAGGTGTGGAACAGGAAGGATGAACAGGAGGGCCCAAAGAAGGTATGGAAGTGGCCTGGTTGGGGTTGTAGTATGCCTGAGATGTCCCTTGCATTCCCTACTAGTATGGTCTAGGTCTATGCGGTCTTCTTTGGTTCATGAAATAGAGTGGTTCAGTGGCTCCTTCAGCCCCTTGGTATACAACTTTAAGTCAAAGCAAGGTAGGTCACTTATCTATAGAATGATCTTCTTCACAAACTGAACAAACCTCTATGGAGTTCAATGGACATTTGTTCCTAGTATGCCTTCTAGTGCACCTAGGACAAAAAATGGCCAAAGCCCTCTCTACTTCCTCTTGTTTCATTTCGATATGCAAGGTATCCATTTGCATGGCAAGAGTCTACAACATCTCACTCTTGAAGTCTTCCAGCATGTGTCCAAGTTCACCTTTTATGGATGAACTGGATGAGGAGGTATTGGCTATGGGTTGACTCCCCCTACCTCTCTTTCTAGCTGCCATAGAATGGTTTCTAAAGATAGTCTTATGTCTACATAAGGTAGTCGGTAGATGTCTCCCCTAGCCAGCAGATGGAGGGTGTCTAGAAGGTCTTTCGGAATTCCCCTGAGCAGGACCAAATTCAGCGATTTAGGGTCAAGTGTGCACCTGGCCCTTTTATAACTGAGCTAGAACCTCTCTTCATAATCTTCCAATGATTCATCACTTCCCATGGTCATTCGAAATATTTCTTCCTTGGTGTCTTTTGACCTATAGTAGTCTTGATATTTTTTATTGAAGACTTGCTCCATCTGAGTCCAAGTTGCGATGTTATTGCTAGGTAACCCCATGAACCAACGCAATGCTGCATCCTTGAGGGTAGAAGGGAATAGTTTCAACTTTTGCTCATCTTCTACATAGTCATAAGTTCAACAGATAACAACAAACTCAAACAAGAAGGTGTCAGGATCTTCTCTAGTAAATCCATGGAAGTGAGGTAGGGATGAAGGGCTTATATTTTTCATTTTAGTGTCCCCAATGGTTTCTCGAATGGGAAAGGTACCCTCTACTCTTTCTCCATTCCCCCTAACATTTCTTTTTTCAGCCATTGTCTCAAGAGGGATGTTTTCTTCTTCTTCTTCCCATATAGGTTCTTCAAATATCTCTGGTTGTTCACCTAAAGGTTCTTCTTGATCACTGCCATTGAAGAAGAGAGAAGGGTGACTATGTGATGTGGTGGGGGTGTTGGGTAAGAATTTTCTTGAATTATCTCTATTCCTACGAGGCATGAAAGGAAAAAAAAAAAATTGTTGGTTTTTGTTTTTTCACTTCTTGTACCTGCAAAACTGAAATTGATTGAACAAACAAATTGCAACTCACTAAAATGAACTTTCTAAAATGAAATTGCAGAATTGAAAAAGGAAAGCAAATGAAATGTAGAAAGGAAATGACTAACCTACTTTTGCTAAAATGGAAATTGCAGAATTCAAATGAAAGCAAGGAAATGGCTAATGTACTTTTGCTGGAATGGAAATTGTAGAATTGAAACGAAAGTAAGGAAATGGCTAATCTACTTTTGCTGGAATGGAAATTGCAGAATTGAAATAAAAGCAAGGAAGTGCATGAATTGAAAGAAACAATTACTCTACTTTTTTTGAAATAAACTACTTAGCAGAATGTTGTAGTAGGAAATAGAAGAAAAGTAGTAATCACACAATACTCTAACGCTTCCCCGACAAAGATGCCAAAAAGTGTTGAGAACCAGTGTTGCAGCAATAATGTTGTAACTTCTGGGCTTCCTACTTTACTTTTATCACTCCAGTAGTTTGTAACAAACTTGGAAGTGACGGTGTTGTATGGACAAGTACTAATTCTTACTGTAGGCTGTCACTTGGTCAGCTGGCGCAAGATTACTAGGAGCTCAAGCCAACTTCTATGAATTCAAAAAGAAGCTTTATATGTGATGAAAGAAAGGGAAGCTTACCCTATAGAGGCTACTCTACTTGGAGAAAGTGAAAGAAGACTGAAAGGTGAAGTAAACCTAGCAAACCCTAATGAACCAACTAACCCTACTTTTGCATAAAGAGAGATGAAAAACCATAAAATGAATTCCAATACCTACTTAGGAATCAAACAACATCTACTCAAGCTATTCTTACAAGGAAATGAGAAAAAAACATCTTTTTGGATATTTATGTATTTTTAGGTGAAATTGTCATGAATGTAATTTATTTGGTTGTGAATGTGGCAGCGATTAGGTGGGGATGGAGTGCGACTTTGGAGTTTTCAGAGGTGTAGGAAGGTGTGGAGGGGTCCTAGGAGGTCCTAGGTGGCCTTCTGGAGGCTTTCCCTACAACCGCACTTCGAAAAGACACCTACAGGAAAATCTACAGGAGGCTGCATGGGATCTACAGGAGGTCTACATGAGGATGCTGAGAGTTGTTTTAGAGGTTTTGAAGGTGGGAAAATTGGTGGAAAGGGTAGCTGATGGCTAGGAGGATGTGTTAAGGTGTCTAAGGTTCATCAAGGAGGATTAGGGAAGATAAAGATGGTTGGACTTGTTCAAGGAAAGAGAGGAAAGTTCATGAGAAAAGTGCAGAAAATTAGGGCAGATTTGTGAGGGACTTTGGATGACCTGTGGAACATAGATCAAAGAGAGATAGTGATGGTTGATTGGTTGACTTATTGTGAGCAGAGATGTATTGCAAGAGAACTGAAGATCAAACACTGAAACTAAGCAAGCAAAGCAACTAGCTACACTAAAAAAACATAATTGTTCATCAAGCTAGTCTAAATTCTGATCTAGGAAAGTAAATGCTGAACAATGCTATATGGAAAGAAAACATGGAAGGAAATTTACTATAAATATAGAAATGAGCATGATGAAATAGATCTACAACAAAGCATTAACCTTCTAACAAGCTGCAACACTAGAAATCATATAGCAAAGGCAAATCTGTGTTTTTTTATGGTAGCAATAGAGTCTTGACCTCAGTTCATGGTCCCAAAGGGTAGAAAGGAGGCCAAGGCTCTGTTTATGGCCTTTTTGTATCTTCTTCTATCACTATTAAACCTTCTACAACAAACTAAAATGGAAACAACTTTTTAAATCACCAAAAGCAACCTATTCTTAACTAAGAAAGAAATCTATCTATCAGCAACTCATTCATAAACTGAAACAAAGCATATAAATACAAAACAAGAGGTGATTGGATGCTTGGATTGGGCCCTAAACCAATATTTTCAGCCCTCTGAGGTAACTTAATGCTAGCTCATAAACAATCTCATCTTTATTATCAAAATAACAGTAAGATTACATGAAACTGTCTACAAAAGTAAGCACGAAGTTGAGCAAAGCAAAGCTGCAACAAAAGTGTGAAAATTTGACTAACATCCAACAACCTAATGAGGCCCTAGGCCTCTCTACTTATACAACTAAAGCCCCCAATGGCTTCCTTAAAATCAAGGAGGCTTGGCCCCCAAAACTTGAGATAAACAAAAGTTATCCTCCACTTGCTCGGCTGCCTCTTTGGTGCATTGATGTGGCTGCTTGTGCTCCGAGCTGCATGATGGATAATTCAAAGTGGGGAGTCATAAATGAGGGGGATACCCTCCTATAAATCCTCTCCATTGTCTTCTTTGAATATTTTCTGCCAAATGTCCATTAAATATTTCACTTTGTCTCCAAAATTGACAAAAAAATTGCATTAAGCACACATTAGACTCCATGGCATAATGACCAACCCAAATAACTCTATTAGCATAAATATAATAAAAAAACATGCAATAAACTAATGAGAATGGTGGATGAAGCTAAGTTAGGAGGAAAAATGAGCCCATATAATTACCCATTTATGGGGCTCATCATCTCTTACGAGAGAAACCTTCCTCTAGTGTCTTCATCCCAAGTATGCGATGTGAGATTCTATTTTGCAAATAGACCATTGTGTTGCATGCCTCAGCCCACAAGTGAAGTGGTAGGCCTTGGTCATGCAACATTGCCTTGCTACCCCTACAATAGTTTTATTCTTCCTCTCGGCCACCCCATTCTGCTGTGGGTTATGAGGTGCCATCAACTCTTGTTTAATTCCTTCCATTACACAGAAGTCCTTAAACTCTTGAGAGACATATTCTCCACCATTGTCACTTCTCAAGTCCTTGATCTTCTTCCCTAACTCTTTCTCGACCAAATATTTGAACTCACAAAACTTTGTGAAGGTTTGGTCTTTCTTTTGCTTGAAATAAATGCAACATTCACGAGAATAGCCATCAATTAAAATCACATAATACCTTTTCTTTGTTGTGGACGCCACCGAGAATGGTCCACACAAATTAGTATGAACTCGCTCTAAGATAGCCTCTGGTCGACTGTCTCGATCATGAAAGGAATACTTGGTGTATGTTCCCAAGGTATAACCTTTGAATGTGTCAACCTGCTCAAGTTTACCTTTGGGAAGTCCTGTAGATATCTGCTACATTATCTTCAAAGCCCCATGATGCAAATGGCCCAACTGCCTATGCCAAAACTTGCCAATGTCTTGGATTTGCACCAGTTTTTCTTTCGTACTCAATGTTGCACAATCATCTACCTCTAGTTTATAGGGATTGTTCACACAAATCCCTGTCCTCTTGGTCTGACCCGTGGCTATATGTCTTAGGAATGCCCTTCCTTTACTGAGACAAAATCGTAGCCTTTGTCCTCCAACATCACAACCAATACCAAGTTCTTCTTTAGTCCAGGCACATACATCACATTTTTCAATGTGAGAGGAGCTCCATGCTCCCTCTGAAAAGCAACCGTTCCCAATCCTGAAACACTATACCTTCCATCGTCACCCATCACTATGCGCATCTTGAGGTCTTTCTCATCCAAGGCAATGAATAAATTCTTATCACTGGCCATGTGGAATGAGGCTCCACTATCAAGATACCAGACACAACCCATCATCAATGACACCATGCATGTGATGAGGGTCAAGTCCATTTTGAACTGAGAAGCTAATGCCTCACCTTCCAATCCTTCCGAGGATCCCTTCTTGGACTTCTTCGATGGGAAATTAGTCACATAATGTCCCATCTTGTGACAATTAAAGAATCTTACTTTAGACATGTCACCCTTCTTCCCTCCATGACAAGAATTTGATTTGAAATTGGAAGCCTTCCCCTTCCCTTTCCTTGCCTTACTTGTTAAGGAAATATTTTCTTCATCATCATTCATGGATGAAGAACCATGTCATGTGCTCCTCCTCATCTCCTCCTACATAAGATCCGACCACAATCATTCCCAATCTGGCAGTTTCTCCCTTCCATTGACAGATTCTTGGTAGCTATTACAACTCTTTGGAAGGCCAAGGAGAGCAAGGCTCACCATATCATCATTGGCTATAGTTATTCCCACACTACCAAGCTCATCTCTGCAAGTGGTAAGATTGTTCATATATGTGGAAATAGTATTGCCCTTCTCCATCTTGATCCTTCGAAGCTTATCCTTGAACGCCAATTTCTTCTGGTCGCTATTGTTCTGGTAGAGGTCCTTCAATTTCTTCCACATTGAAAATGGAGTATCCTTCCCATGGAGACTCAAGACAATATGGTCTTGAACTCCCTCAAGGATTATCCATCTCACCTTCTCCACACACTTCTTCCACTCAGCCAACTCTTGTGCATTAGTTGAAGCTAGCTCTGGGATTTCTTGGTCAATGAATTTCTTCAAGCCATTGTCTTCTAATAAAACCTCCATTCTATCTTTCCATGCTATGTAATTCGAGCTACCTTCCAAGGCATACTCGAGTCTCAAGCCATAGAATGCCATTGGCCAACCTTGAAGTATGATATGAATTCAATTTGAACATGCAACCCCGAACTTCAAACTTCGAATTCTCTTCTCAATATATTGTTCACAACTCTAATACCATGTAGAAAATCTATGATAGGTTAACCCAATATTGCAATATAAATCAAAGAAGAATACTATAACCTACTTCTACTATCAATTTGCGGAAGCTTAAAGTTTGAGTTGAACAATATAACTAGAAGAAGAAGAATCAATGGCACAATACACATGAAAATACTTTGGGGAAAGTCTCAGATAAAAACCCCACACTATTGTATTATCATACATGCTGGAAATACATAGGAATTATACAAAGCCTTAGCTCTCACAGCTAGCTAGCTCTCAGTACAATACTCACAAATGCTCCCAGGCAATTTTGGCTTCTCTCCAACCATCCACTCTACCCTCAAACCTCCTATTTCCCTGTGTTGTTCCTTGTGGATGATTTGCCTATTACCAAGTGGAAAAAACAAGCCTTCAAAATTGCGCAATCCTCAAGGATAAACCCTTGACTGCATGCATGATTTTTCTCCATGAGAAAACACATGCAACTAATAGTACACTATCCTTGAGCATTAATCTCAACTGGGTCTTTCTCATAATAGACATGCATGAGTTTCTGATGAGGGAATCTTCAGTTAACTGGAGTAGCACTACTTGAGTGCATTAATGCATCAAATGACTACTAACTCACTATTAGTTCCTCAAACAATTTGGAACTAATTTAACTGGACTTAACTCAGTAAACTGAGTTAACTAATTACAACTCAAATATAACTCAATCTTATCTCCTTAATTTAAGGCATAACTCTTGCATGACTTTAGAAAGACTTCTAACTTGAATTTCTCCAACTAATTAATTTAAAATTAATTAATTAATTATTTCCAAGTAGCTGTTAAGACTAAATTCGATTTCAATTCACAATTTAATTCAAGGAAAAATTAAATTGGAATATTCTTCTTGCCATATTTCAACACTCCCTGTCAACAAGAAAGCGATTATCTACCACCCTAATCCTATCCCTATGGAGCTCGAATTTACACTATGACAATGCCTTTTTCAAAATTTCAACATCTTGCTCCTCTGTCAAAATATACTCCAGCAACATGATCATCCTCGCTACAAAGTCTTTGAGATGATGATACTAGATGTTGATGTTCTTGGACCTATCATGAAATACTAGATTGTCAGAGAGTTTGATACAACTCTGATTATCACAATAGATCACAGTTGGATCCATCCTCTGATCAAGCAAACCAACTAGGATTTTCTGCATCCAGATGGCCTCACATGCTGCCTAACTTGGAGCCATGCATTCTGCCTTTGCCGAGATGAGTGCAACCAACCTCTATTTCCTGTTGTACCAAGAAACTGCTACTGACCCAAGGATGAAAATCCCTCCTAATGTGCTCTTCTGATCTAATGGACTCCCTGCCGAATCCGCATCAATGAAGCCCTATAGCTTCACTCCCTCTGTCTGTCTGTACCATAATCCATACTAAGATGTGCCTCTGAGGTATCTCAATACATGCTTTTCCACCTTTCAAAACATCTTGGTAGGCTGAACCATCGCTTGACTCAGCTGGTTCACCACATAGCACAAATCTGGTCGTGTGTTCATTAACTACATCAGTGAACCCACAAGTTTCCTGTACACAATAGTCTCTACAACTTCTCTTGATGTAGCAACCTCCTTCCTCCAGTTACCTGCTAGAGGAGTCTACATGGGCTTACACTTCTCCATGTGGAATCTCCTAAGTATCTCATTGGCATGCTTTCCTTGAGACACAAACAACTCCCCATCCTTCTGCCAAACTTCCATGCCAAGGAATTAATGCATGAGACCCATGTCTTTCATCTTGAATTATCTTGCAAGGTCATCCTTACAAGACATGAGCAACTGATCATCACTAGTCAATATGAGATCATCAACATAAAGTATGATGATCAACATCTTACCTCTCACCACGATGTGGTATAAGTTTGCATCTGCTTCAGTCTTTGTAAAGCCTAACCCAGTGAATTAGTTGTCTATCCTGGTGTACCAAGCACGAGGTGCTTGCTTCAGTCCGTACAATGCTCTCTTGAGTCGGCACACATGCGACTCATGATAGAAGGTATCAAAACCTTCTGGTTGCTCTATGTACACCTCTTCCTCAATCTATCCATTGAGGAATGCAGTCTTCACATCCATCTGATGGATCTTCCAACCCATTTGTGATGATAGTGCCAACATAGATCTCATAGATGAGTACCTTATGGTCGGAGAAAAAGTCTCATCATAGTCAATCCCCTTGACCCGTGAAAACCCACGGGCAACAAATATTTCCTTATGCTTCTCCACACTACCATCAATAGCTTGCTTTTACCTTCTAAAGCCAATGGGAACTCACAACTAACTTGTTCTCCAGTCTCGGAACCATGTCCCAAACATTGTTATGAACTATGGATTCATACTCCTCCACCATAGCATCAACCGAAATCAACTACTACACTACTTCCTCAAAGGAAGATGGATTGGTCTCAACACATTCCCCATCAAGGGCCATGTATCCGTATACCTCTTAGTTGACCTCCATTGTTTGTGCTGAGAAGATGGTGCTCCCACATTCTCTCTCACATCCTCCAACAATTTTTTAGCTTCTCTTGTGCGCTTCCATCCATCTCTAGAAGACTCTGCTTAAGTGGATGTCTCCACTCCTAGAACCTCTGCATGTGGTTGCTCTACATCAATATGAGGCTCCTCCTCGTTAGGAACCAATAGTTCCTCCACAACCTGTAGTTGGAGCTCCCTCTCAAGGGAAACTCGAATGAATTTCTGCTCATCAAACTTGAGATCTCTGCGAACCACTATTCTCTGACTGGTAGGCAAGTACACCCGATAGTTGTGAGGTGTATCAGTGTACCCCACAAATATCCCCAACTCTGTTGTCGGCTCAAGCTTCTTCTGTGCATCCTTTTTCACATGGAAATATACCGATGAGCCCAAGATCCTGAAGTGACCCACATCTGGTCTCGTATGGGAGAAAGCTTCCTCTGGTGTCTTCATCCCAAGTATGCGATGAGGGCTTCTATTCTACAAATAGACCAATGTGTTGCATGCCTCATTCCATAAGTGAAGTGTTAGGCCTTGGTCATGCAACGTTGCCCGTGCTGACCCTACAATAGTTCTATTCTTCCTCTTGGCCACCCCGTTCTTCTATGGGTTATGAGGTTCCATCAACTCTCGTTTAATTCCTTCCACTGCACAAAAGTCCTTAAACTCTTGAGAGACATATTCTCCACCATTGTCTCTTCTCAAGGACTTCATCTTCTTCCCTGACTCTTTCTCGACCAAAGCTTTGAACTCACAAAGCTTTGTGAAGCATTGGCCCTTCTTCTGCATGAAATAAATACAACATTTAGAGTATTCATCAATGAAAAACACATAATACCTTTGCTTCGTTCTGGATGCCTATGAGAAACGTCCACACAAATCAGTATGAACTTGCTCTAAGGTAGCCTCTACTCGACTGTCTAAATCATGAAAGGAAGACTTGGTGTAATTTCCCAAGGTATAACCTTTGCATGTGTCAACTTGCTCAAGTTTACCTTTGGGAAGTCCTGTAGATATCTATTTCATTATCTTCAAATCCCCATGATGCAAATGGTCCAACCGCATGTGCCACAACTTGCCAATGTATTGGCTTTGCACCAATTCTTCTTTTGTACTCAGTGCTGCATAATCATCTACCTCTAGTTTATAAAGATTCTTCACCTGAATCCCTATCCTCTTGGTCTGACCCGTGGCTATCTATCTTAGGAATTCCTTTCCTTTAGTGAAGACAACATCATAGCCTTTGTCCTCCAAAATCATGACCGATACCCAGTTCTTCTTCAGTCTAGGCACATGCATCACATTTGTCAAGGTGAGAGGAGCTCCATGCTTCCTATGAAAAGCAATCCTGCCCACTCGTGAAACACTATACCTTCCATCGTCACCCATATTTATGCCCATCTTGAGGGATTTCTCCTCCAAGGCACTAAATAATTTTTTATCACCGGTGTTACACTGAAATTTGTCACCATGACTATCTGCAGTTAATATGGCTCCATCAATAGTCATATTATCCTCCTTGTCAAGCCTAATATCTCTGCTCTCCATGTCAAAATTCAAAAAAGAGAGAAAGTCACTAAAAACATGTTTATCTCTGGGTACGCAGGTTCTCTCTACCTTGCCTGCGTGTACGCATCCAAAACTCATTGTACTCGCTTACTTGTACGCTCTATAAGCCAAAGGATGGGTGCATACCCCTGTAAAGGTCAAAAGGCGCGAGTTTCATCTTAAAAAAGTTACTTGTGGTCACTTCTAGAGCCTTC
>APFE030018888.1:1499-53388 GCA_000404065.3 Pinus taeda
GCCTGACCAAACAAACAAATATCACATTCAAAACCTAATTTGTAATGAGTCTCCAAACCCTAATTTGTAGACCCTAAAAGGAGAAGCTATGAGAAATTGGCAATCATGAATTATGGTTAACTATGGATAACCACTAATGATCATGTTATCCATGGTTGACCATTATTAATTTGGTTGACTATGGTTGAAATTATTGTCAATGTTTAACCATGGTCAATGTGTTCAACCACATATGACCTTAGTGCGGGCTCCATTATTGCAGCAATAATTCTGCAACTCCTGGGACTCCATTCTTTACTTTTATCAACCCTGTCATTTGTAACAAACTTGGAAGCGACGGTGATGTATGCACAAGTACTAGCTCTTGTCGCAGGTGTCACTTAGTCAGCTCGCACAAGTCCGCTAGGAGCTTAAGCCAACTTCTATGAGCTCTTAGAAGAAGCTTTGTAATTGATGGATGAAAGCTAACTCGAAGAAAGCTAATCTATTTGTGAAAAGAGATTGAAAATTTGGAGAAAAACGCAAATCCTAGCAAACCCTAATTCTACCAGTTAGTCCTAATGATGCAAGGATGAGCATACAAACTACTGAAAGAGATGTCATTACTACTATGAAGGTAAAATACATGTGTCTAGACTACCTCTGTCCTAAGAAAACATCTTTTTGTAATTTTGATTAAGTTGTCAGTTTTATCATGCATATGCTTTCACTGTTCTTTATTGTGCAGGGGTGGATCAAGGAGGAGGAATACTTAGAAAAGGTTGGGAAGGTTCAGAGAGGACCTAAGGAGTCCCCAACACCCTTCTAGAGAGTTTCACAAAGTTTGGCTATCAAGAAACCTCATTTGTGAGCTTCTATGGGAAGTGTGCAGGGGTTCTACAAGATGTTCAGAGATTTCTACACGATGTTCAGGAATTTCTACAGGATGTTTGAAAAGTGGATTTTAGAGGATGGGTGAGTGAGGGAAGATGCATGGATGGATAAGGAGGTAGGATAGGGGCCTGGAGTGACCCAGTAACTGGTGGGTGGAGTGGTGAGAAGATGTAGAAGGCTCACTTGGCTTGAAGAAGGCTACAAAAATGATTGAGCAAGTAGGTAGGGTTACGTGGAAAAAGGAAAGATGGGAGACGAGGAATCTAGCTAGGAGATGGAACAGGTGGCTCAGATGATGTTTAGGTGGATGAAAGAGTGGTGGAGATGCCCTGCACGGTGTGCATTCAACCGATTCAACAAAGTCTTGCAAATGATCAAAGTCTTAGCTAATCTATTCTAACTATCAATAACATGAATGAACAATACTTTATTGGAAACAAAACCATGTACATCAACTATGCAAAGAAACATTTCAGAGATCTAAACCCATAACTAACTTCTGCAAAGGAAAACAGTACACTAAGGATTGCATGGTCAAGCAAACTAGTGTTTTTGTTGGGGCAACACTGTTTCTTCAATTCCAGCCCCTCATCTAGTAGGGATGAGGTGAAAACGAGAGTGTGGTTGTCCCTTTTCTTTGCAGTTTTTTATGTGATTATCTTACCAAAACACCTGAAGCAATTCTATTCATAAACAGTGATCTATTCTAGCAACACAACGAAATCTGCCTAGCAGAAATATGTTTCAAATGCATAAAGCGAAACAATGATGCATAAAGGAAAAGTAACAGTACAGAAAGGAGGCCCTAGGCTCTCAGGTTGGGCCCAACCCTGAGAGCTATGGCTCCTATAGAAAACTCAGAGTTGATATAAAATCAGACTGCTTCTCATTATCAGAAAATAGTCATAAGAGTTATGCCAAAACTGTGAGTTAGACAGTCCCTTCCAAAATCTGCTTGGCTGCCTTCTAGATTCAGTTTTGGTGGCCTTTGGAGCTCGGAGTTGGGGGTGAAGATCTCGAGGAAGGGTTATTTAATGCCATAGACAACCCCCCTACGAATCCTCACCTCAGGCTTGGCTCCAACATGTGTCAAAAAACCTTAAATGAGCACGTGTTAGCCAGCTAGGAAGAGTGACTACCCTTATTCGTACAAATGACATAAACATACTGAAAATAATGCATAAGCTATGGAAAATGAAGGATTGAACAAGGATAATTAGGCTAAATGAGCCCAACAAGTTACCAATTTTGGGGCTCACCATCACCCCCCTACTAAAAGGGTTGCTCATCCTGTGAGCAACTAGTCCAGTTCCTCGTCTTTCATTGCTTTAATCGCCACCCTCACATCCCAGGCTTCTGAAGTAGTGCCCTCCTCAATGTCATGGAATCCGGCCTTTCTTTCCACCTCTTCCCACTGCTTATGCTCTTCCTCTTCTGTGCCTCCTTCTAACAATCCCAAAAGCAAGGGTGGAATTAGCTTGAGGCTTATCCAACTGGCCCAGAGGTTCTACATAGACTTCTTGTAGAGAGGCACTCATTCCAAGGCCTCCCTCATTCGAGTTGGAGTGTGATATTCCCAGATTTTGAGGCTGTGGGAGAATGTGTTCCACCTACGGGTGAAAGCATGAACACAATTGTTCCCTAGTAATCACTCCATATCCTCGAAGTGTGTTATGGCCTGGGCCTGGCGATCCATGTACTCTAATACCTGAGAGTTGGTTGCTAGGTGTTGGTGAGCGGATATCAATGCTGTAGGGTCCCCTGGCTCTGCTCTAATCAACACTGGTTCATGTAGTTCTCAGTCCATGACATTCCTGACCTCAGCTACTCTGTTTTCTTCGTGGTTTAACCATGAGGTCATTGCCATCAACTGCATGTCCACTATTGCTATGTTGGGGTCCCACGAGGTGATGTTTGGAAGGGCCAAATTATGGAGGTAAAACTCTGAAATCTTAGCCTTATATTCCGATAAACTGGTGTTACATAAATCCATGAATTGCTGGGGGTTTTAGATGTGGGAGATACCCCTCTGTGCCAATGTGTTGATTTGGAACTGCAGCCACTGATCCCTTAGATACAGGCCATAAGATTTGGTCGGCTGCCTACATTGCAGAGCTTCCATTGCCCAACTGGCCATGCAGGCCAGTTGTGCCTCATTTTCTTGCATCTGCGGTTTTAGGGATTGTATCTCTATACCTTCCTGCAATTCCCTTTCCTGTAGCTATCGGTTAAGTTCCTCAAGATCAGCTTGCATCCCTTCTTTTTCTTGAGGTTTTGCTGAGGGGTCCTTGGCTACTGTGTCCTCTCCTTCTCTCTGTTCGTGTAGCTGTAGCTGCTGTCTAAGCAGCTCATTCTCTTCTCTTAACTTGGATTGTTGGGACCTTTCCACATGCCTTACTCTTGCCAACTCCCTTTGTGTTTCCTTGAGCCTTTCATCTAGAGGCCCTATATCTGCTACCCCCCTTGGATTTAGCGATCCTTATCCAAGTGTGGGTTCGTACTCTTTCTTCCTCTGGTGCTAGAAGCAGTGGCACTGTGAACTTTTGAAGAATAATTTTTCCGGCCTCCAAAAAGTTATAATAAGAGCCCACGCTGGGCTAGGGGCTTGGTTCCATGATGACATCGGTCTTCTCCTCCTCTTGTGGTAAATTTGCTGCTCTTTCCTCCATCTACTCAGTTTCTTTCAGCCGAGCCAAAGTTTCATGTAGAATAGCCTCAGCATCCTGTAGGGAGGCTTCTGAGTTCAGTTTCTCCATCCTTTCCCTCCATGAGGATGTCTTCGGGCTCCCCCGCTCATAAGTAATGGATGCCTTGGATGGGGACCTATCCTTTGGTGTGGTAGGGGTATCCACAATTGTGATTGGCTCCTTTGATGGAGGCTGGGGTTTGCCAGCCTTAATCCTCACACTCCTTCTCGCTTTAAAATACAGAGGTGTCTCCCTCTTTCGTTTCTCTTTTGGCTTGGGAGAGGTACTTAGGGTGGCCAGCACAGCTGCTGCCTCCCTAGCTATAATTTCGGCCGAATTCTCCTTCTCCTGTCCTTCTTTCGGACTTCCTGTAGAAAGTCCTGTAGCGGTTGTTTTCTCGCTTCCTGTAGAAGCCGTTTTTAAACTTCCTGTAGAAATAGTCTGTTGTTTTCTTGTAGAAGCTAAGGGCACTGTTTTAGCCTGCTTGGATGAGGGGACTTTTTCCTTTAACTTGGCTGAGGTTGCCTTAGGGGTGCCCTTACTGACTTGGACTTTCTCAGTCTTTTCTACCCTGCTCTGTAGTCCTTTCTCCCTCGGTGTTGGTGCAATTTTACCATCCCCTGTTTTGGCAGCTTGCCCCTTTTCTTGTGTTCCTTTTTTTTCTTTCTTCGGTGTTTTGCCCAGGGTTTCTTATCCTTTAACCTTCTTCTCTGCCCAAGTATGCTCCTTCTCCTCGCTGTTGGAGGAAGTGAGCTCCTCGGCCAAAACTCGGATGTCATCATCCTTCGACATATTCCGAAAAATTTCCCAGGAGGGAGGGACAGTGAAAGTGTGGAGTGTATCTTCCACGAGGATCTTGATAAGCCCATGATGGGCTAGCAAGTGTGGTGTCCCCTCTCTCAGTTTGGTGGCACAATTAATGATGGACTGCAGGAGGAAGTAAGGAATGCTCAATTTTTGTTCTGAGGGTAGGTCCATTTGGTGCCTGAGTTCTGTGAGAAACCGGAAATGATAGCCATACACGATGCTAAATCGCCACTCACACGTAATATACTTCATAATTTGGAGGTTGACTTTACTCCAGAACGGTTGTAGGCTAGTTCTTCGAACTCCATTCTTGTCGTCTAAAAATTACTCCTCTCATAAGAAGAACTCTTTTTTAGCTTTCTGACCCAACTTTCTCTCCTCCTTATCCTAGGGTACCCCCATTGGTAGATCAGTTACTCTGCTGATGAGTTGTGCGGTGAGTCTGAGGGTCAATCCTCTGAAGTTGACAATGGCCAATGTCTTTGACTTCGGCTTCAGGGACCTGAGGAATTCTTCTGCAATTTCATCATCATGACCTTGAAGTTTGTAACAGAATGACATCCAGTGTGCACGAGAAAAAAAGTCCACCACCTGAGGGGTTTCCCATAATTTCTTGGAGTCTGAAGGTTCTTTTCTAATAAACCCTCTCGGCATGGTAAAAACTCTGTGTTTGTTCGCGCTTCTAAGCAGACAGGGAGTTTTGGGTGTATTTCCTTCTCAGAGCATAAGAAAAGATATATTTGTGTCAATTACCCTGTGCTGAACTTGCCTGCTTGTATACAGAAGGAGGACTTCAGGATTTTTCTACACGGAGCACAGAGCTACGTCTCCATTATACACACAGTCATATAAAATTTACAATTTTTACCGGTGCCTTGATAGTGTCTCAATTTCTACAGGAGGGATTTTAATTCAATCATGGAGGAAATCTCGCATGCAGACCACGAAGACAATTTCAGGAAGTGATAAGGAAAAGGTGTTTGATTTCACAAACAGATTTGCATTCACATTTCGCTACCCCCCTCAATACATCAAATTCACCACCTTTGGAATTATTTGCATGGGAAAGTTATGTTCAGGCCTACCTCACTGAAAATTGCCACCCTCGACGTGAACAGTCTGCGCTGCTTCGTATGCTGGGTTTCTTGTAGTGCAGCTTCCTGTAGAAATCGTTCCCGGCTTCTGGAGGATGTTACGGTGGTGCAGAACTAGTCTGAGCGGTAGCAGGACGTTTGAACAAATCGAGAACTCGGGCTGACAACTTGCAGAGGAGGATGACGCGTACTCGGCTGCAAAATGGTTGTGAGCATAAATGACTGCAGTGCATCATAAGTTATTCAACCGGCCGATTTTGTAATGCTACGGGGGTGAGCTGTCCCTGTCGATCCATTAGCCGACATCATGGCTATCATTCCCCAGCGTGTCCCCGACTGCCGAATTCTTCCCTCTGCATTCACCGCCGCCATTCCTATCATACGGCCGCTTCTCCCCGACTAGACACTTCCCACGTGTCAATTACGTGACTTTTCGACATAACCAAGGCCATTCGGGTCCTACAAGATCGCCTGACTAGTTGTGGTGGCCAGTTGAATGGCAACCAAACTTGCTCAATCCGTCCATTCTCACAGTCATGCACATTTACAGTATAGCTTATGTAATTTGACGAAATAAGGTTAGGCACTTACCTGTGTAGCCATGGACATGGTTTTTTCAGGTTTTGGGACGAGGAATGCTGGATCTACTTGCTGCTGCGTCGTGCATAGGTGCTAGAGCTCCTCTTCATTGGCTGTTGCTGGCTATGAGACTTTGAGACCCGTTTCCCTGGTGGTGAATGCTACATGCACCGGTTTCGTGAGCTGCTGGTGTCTTCATGGTATGTGCTCCAGCTGGATCAGCTACTATAGGATTCCTATAGGACATCCTGTAGCCGTTTCTCCTTCTGGGGTGCATGCTGAAATAAATGGAGTCACGTTCATAGGTGAAGGGTCTTTAGGTCGCCTTTACAGGTGAAGTGTGCGAACCTCAGAATGCCTTATTTTTGATTTGAAAAAAAACAATTTTTTATCTGAAAAAACAGGGTTCTGGTATGCATGTGCAGGTATATTCGACCAGATGGGAGCAATGGTGGTGAAAGGAGGTGAAACAAGTGGAGGATGGAAGAAAAGAGTGGTTGCATGCCTCCTCAATGGGCTTCAAGCTTCAAATCCTTCTCCATAATCGATTCTGGCCCGCCCAAAAGCTCTATAGGATGTTTCCTGTAGAGATACAGAACTTCGTGTAGAAAGTCCTGTAGCTTCCTGTAGAAGGCTGAACCATGATCAGATTGTGTCCAAACCTTGGAAAAAATGAGTGTTCATGGAGGGAGTGGATGTGAGGCTGCCTGGTAGCTTGGTAGGGACCCTTTTCCTTGAGTTTAGAGCCCTCCTTTTTTGCACTGTGTTCCTGCAACCTGCAACACTTTCCAGAGATTAAGCTTGTTTGTTTTTCCTCTGTTTCTTCCTTCTTCTTCTTTTTTTTTTTGTTAGAGACAGCAGGAGCTCCTCAATGAGGTTTTCACCTCTACTATCTGCCTTGGGCACCTCAGAGAGGTTTTCGCCCAAGGATCTTTTTATTCCAATCCTTTTTTCAGAGAGATAACAGGAGTGCCTCAATGAGGTTTTCACCCCTACCATCTGCCTTGGGCGCCTCAAAAAGGTTTTCACCCAAGGATCTTTTTTTTATTGCATTTTTTTTTTTTCCTTTTGATACATAATGATGCTCAGGGTGTGCCCAAAACAGAGGCCGAACCCTTCTCTATGACCAGCACTAATTTTTCCACAGTTTTGATAAACTCTTGCTTCAAAAGAGGTTTCCTGTAGATCTTTAGTCGATGCCCATTGACGAGCATGGAGATGGTTTCTTCATCAATAGTCCGGATAAGGATAGAACCATTGCCATTACACTTTTCCACTGCATATGGTCCTGGGCATCTTGTCCTTAGCTTTCCTTTGAAATCCTTATGTCTGGAATCATACAACAACGCCTAATCTCCTGGCTGCAATTGTTTGTCATTGAGGTGCTGGTCATGCCATACCTTCCTCTGAAGTTGAGTCACTTCTGAGTGGAGGAGGGCCTGCATTCGGTGTTCATCTAACCCATTCAGCTCCATTAACCTTTCTTGTTGAGCATGGATGAGATCTAGGTCCAGCTGAGATGCCATCCTCAATGTGTTGTATTCAAACTCAATTGACAGCAAAGCTCTCTTCCCATAGACCAGCTCATAGGATGTGAAACTGGTTGTGGTCTTCCAAGTGGTGTTGTAGGCCAAAGTGGCCTCAACCAGGCGATCTACCCAATCCTTTCTGCTGCTGCTCACCACCTTAGTCAAAATCCCTTCTAATGCTCTATTAGTGACTTCCACTTACCCATTTGCTTGAGGATGATATGGGGTGGAAGTCCTATGCTTGATCTTGTGATGAGGAAGCAAGTCTTCAATCAAGTTGGAGGTGAACTGGCTTCCTTGATCGTTGACTAACTCTATTGGGTAGCCAAATTTGTAGAAAATGTTTTCTCTTAAAAACTCAACCACCTTTTCTTCTGTCGCTGCTTTGTTTGCCTTGGTTTCTACCCGCTTTGTCACATAGTCTGTGCACACAATGATGTAAGACTTGTTATAGTTGGTCTAGTTATCCCTCCATCAGAGATCAAAAGCTCCTCTTTTGCATTTCATGTTTTAGGTGTCCCGCCAGTTTTCATCAGTTGCATTTCGTTAGGCATGCCATAACTCTGATGGAGTGGTCTATGTCATTCATTCCCCTTGTGCATATCACTGCTGGTTCAGGATAAGTCATAAAGCTTCACAAGTCATTTTTAGTCATATTTTAAATTTTTAGGTCTAGGTCTAGGGTTTGAGTTAATTTAGTCTTGAAAAGTCTTAGAAGACCAGAAGGCCAGAGGGATGTCTTAGATAGATCATCACTTCAATAATTCTCACCATTGTACAGCTGAATAAAGACTTCTCTTCAAAACTTTGTTTTGAAGACAAGTCGCCACCTCATTTTTGTAAAAATTGTCAAAATTTTCAGTTCTTCAATTGTTCAAGTGCAGCCCTGGTCTCCTTTGTTGAAGCATATCAGAGCTATCCCTGCAAAAAAATTATCGGAGAAAATCATCATTTTAACCTATTTTATGAAGGAAACCAAAAAGGTGAGAGCCTATTAATTTTGAAAAAGTGTCAACAACCAAACATAAGAAAAATGGGTTTTCATAGAGAAAAAATTAAAATGGATGCTATATCAAGTCATTTCTTCTCATTTGCAACCTATTCCACATTTTGAGAGCCAAGAACATCATTCAAGGGTGATTTTGCAAGCTTGTAGCAAATTTGTGAGTATTTGGGTCAGCTCTAGGGCGCGCAGCGCATCAGCATAGGCATGCGGCGCACGAAAGGCGCGCAGCGCATTAGGCCACCTTTTGTTGTGTAATTTAACACAGGCGGGGCACACTCAGAGTGCGCGGCACGTTGGGTAAAGCGCGCGGCGCATAGGGTTTATGCCTGCAAATTCACCAAGAAATCGCTCAAATTACCTCTCGTCATGCCTAAGTTCTCAGGTAGGCCTGCAATCATGACTTGATTTTGTTTTTGGATGGTGTATATCAAGAAGTTAGCATCTCTTTGTCATGAAAACCAAGTGTACAAAACCCTCCATGTTCATCAAATTGCTATAAGGATTCAAGTGCAAAGTTTACTGTAGGGCTTTAAAAAAGTATTGTTGCCAAGGCTTCTTTTTCCCTTGTTTCACATTTCTTATATTCCCCAACTATTTTTCCCAATTATTCCTCATCAAATTCTACATCTTCCTCTCTCAAAACCCTAAAGTCTCCCTTTTCCTATAACCATATGATCCCTACCTTATTTCAAAACCCTAAAACATTTCTATGCCCCTTTCCCTTCCCTAATTTCCTCATTTTATTTCCATTTTTCCCATTTCCCCAATGCTTCCCTTTTCCTAACAATTCCCTTCATTTATGTCCCCTTCGTTACAACATTTTGATAAAGAGATAAAAAGTCAATAGTCAACTTTTGGCACAGAGTTTTATATCAGCAAATATATATTTATTCCAGCCACCTTGTTGTTAGAGAACATGTGAGAGACCGAGTCAATATATGAGCAGGATTATGATAGTGACTCTACACCGGAGGTCAATATGCCTAATGTGCCACAGAGGTATCACAGGGGTGGCAAGATTGGACAACATGTTAGGGAGGAGCCTACCTCTTTGGCTCAATTGCAAGCTTGCCCGCTTCCAATGGATTGTTTTCGACGCCCAACATGTTACCAATATTGTGAGATGATCTCACAAACTCAGCATCATCGGGAACTGGTGTGTCTATTTGTCCCGAACTTACAGGATGGTGTCATGTGAACCTTGTCGGAGTGGATTTCACTTTGTCACCCGACACTATTTCTCAGGCCACCGAGATACCAAATGTGGGGGAGGGATGGAGTAAACGCCAGATGCTGGACTGATATTATTATGAGCCATATGTCAAGCCGACATATTTTAGACACTTGAGCGTGGCCTTTCCTTTCAGATACCTGAAAGATGAGTTTGCACCATTGATGAAACTCAACATTCGGTATTTTAGCTGTGAGGGAAGATTTTCATGTCTCTATGCGTACCATGTATGTTTGTTGATACATTTCACAGGAGTACGTATGATGAGCATTACATTTTTCATGTGCCGAAACATAGAGAGGATGGTACCCTTAGTATAGAGGAAGACCCCGACACATCACCACAGGAGAATATATCACTATGCATTGATCAAAATCATAGTGATGCATCAATTGGCACAGGAGGGTATTGCTTGGGAGGATTTCATCTCCCGTGATTTCTTTTCCGCGCTACAGCCTCCTCCAGAGATCGTCCATGATGAGGGAGGGCCTTCACAGTAGTTTGACATTCATGAGACTGAGCATGTTGATGCTCGAGCATATGTGACATATCAGAAAGGCCGCAGGGCCTTATTTGCAGCTGCACGATGAGTACTATCTCCACCCGGGGTGGAACTGGTCTCGTTGACACCATCAGCAGAGTGAGTATTATCTCCACATCATGTGGAAGGGGTCTCGCTTCCATCTATAGCACAGGTACAGAGTCAGGACAAGGGCAAGAGACCCATGGTTGATGAGGGTCCTTCAGGAGTTCAGGATATCGGTATCATTGATGTTGATGCTAGTTCGCCCAACTCAGAGCTTAAGGAGATTATCCAAGAGCAAAGGGCCGAGAATGAGTCACCACAAAGAAATTGCAGATGGCTAAATGGGTGATCAACTACTTAGAGCAGCGCAACAAGCAGTTGGAGGATGAGCATGAACTTTATGAGCTGCGCAAGATTCGTGAAGACCAGGAATTGGCTCGTAGGAGACCCGGTGATTTGACACCTATTGATCGGGAATCAATGCTCATCTGGGTCAAAACTCACTTGGAAAAGTTGTTGGCAAAGGCAAGCAGGGACAAGGACATGCTTCTCCACATGAAGACTCACTATTGGGCTTGCATGCATGTTTGCAAAGCGAGAATGAAGGTCCTTAAAAGGCGTTTGAGAAAAGCACAAAAACAACGCAAAAGGCCTGATCCGCTTCGATTTTTGGTCGAGGCTTCACTAGTTGAGCATGATAAATGATAGAGGGTCTTCACTCCAATTTTGGGCAATTTTGGAGAAAAATTTTTCGTTTCAAAATTTTTGGCTTGCAAAACAGGTTTTTGTGTTCTATGCGTCGCGCTCAGCACGCGACCCACAAGATGGAGAGGTCCAAATCATAGGTGGATTACATTTTTGGATTTTTCATGATGAAATGCACATGCTTAGCAATTTCCAAGGCATTTCATCAAGTTTTGGATGATCAAAAGCTCAAAAAACATCATGAAAATCACCTTTCTGCCACTTTTTGCACCAGTGGGAAGTACTTCTGGGAGAATCCAGTTTTGGAGGGTCAAATGGAGACCAAATTGGAAAATTGCACTTGGGTTGGAAAGTAGACATCCTGGCCTTTCGAACAAGCCAACTTGAGCTCAATTTGGAGGCTGGGAAGTGCCCCAACAGTAGCTGCAAAGGCGCACAATGCACAGGGCTTAGGCACGCGACGCACAGGGTGTTTTGACTCAGTTTTCCTCCTCAACTCAGCGAATCAAGCCAGTTTCACCTGTTTTGACTTGTGATGGGATTTTTCACCCTCCTTGATGTAATTATTGGATATTTATGTTGTTATGACACTTATTTACCTATTCTAGATGATTCATTCATAAAATAGCAAAAACGTAATGAATGAATTGGTTTCCTAGCTTATAGAGGCAAGTTGTTTTGACTGCCTAGATTGTAGTGCTTAGTTTAGAATTGGTTGAAACAGCTCCTAGGATGATGAGCTCGACCCCTAGAGGAAAGGGAATGTGTTATATTGCCTATATTATGTATTTCCTTAGTCATTTTCAGGGTTGGACTCTTGGGAATAGCTTGAGACTATATTGTACATATCTTATCTGCATTTTTGGCAAAGGACAGACCAGGGTTTTGCAGCACTATTTGGGATCCATTTGGCTTTATGTGTTGATGGTGTGTTTCTCTCAATAATTGTAATTTATGTATGTGCATCATTATCTCTATTGAATCTTCTGTTATTAAACAAATGAAGTGTTAAGGTAGAATCCATGAAATTGATATGCTTTGCCTTTAAATTTGTTTAATATTTTATGTTTTCTTCAGTTTAAGGAGAATCCTTGAGACCCCTTGCTCTCCTTAGCCCCTCACGATTCTGATCCACCGAGCTCACCTACTTTAAGGCATCAAAACAATCGCCTATCTTGCCCCAAGTGGATCTCTGCAAAAGCTGTGCCTCATCCCCGCACCCAAATTTGCCTTTCCCTTGAATTCAACAAAATTATTAAAACTCAATTATAAACTCTTTGTACTTCATACCTAGCCTAAAATCACTCATCAATTTTGTCATCTCGAGCCATTTCGATTATCTTTTGCCGAGTTTGACCCAGAGAGAGCCCTCTCATGTCCTCGTAGGGCTAGCTACGAGGCTGAGCGTGGTTTGATGTAGGCTTGAGTCTTGCCTTATTTCAGCCTAAGGCAAATTTGAGTGCTAACATAGTGGCGACCATACTGGGGAAGAAATCTCAAATGATTTTCTTGTTGACGAGTTTATTTTACAAGTCTTAGACGGAGTCTGAAGTCACGCCAGGTAGCTTTCAAAACGCTCTTGCTATGCATAAGCGGAAGTAGATAAATGCTGCTTCAGTCGATCTCCTGTTAGCTTGTGAAAACTTGATTCGCAAATCACCCCAGTACTTTTGTTCGTTCTAGAACCTTGAATGATTGAGTCTAGCAAACGATTAGCTGAATTATTTTAGTTCCTTTGATCTTCTGATAAGCACACTGGCTTCAAAAAGACATACAAGAGCTAATCTAGATCCGAATCCACCTCCTATTTACGAAAATCCAAATTTGATTCGAAAAATCCTCCGTCAATAAAGCTCGGCGACTCCCTTGGTTAAATCTCATTCATGTCCCGCAATTTTTGAATACCTTGAAGAACTTCCTTTCCACGCAAGGTTTGAATTGTCATTGTTTAAAACCAAGTCTGAAAACGCTCTTGATTCTATTGTTCCAAATCCTGACTTTGCTACAGCTCTAGAATTTGAAAGGCACAATAAATTAATTGACAATTTTATCTTGAGGCACCTTCAAACCGACATCCAAGCTGCTAATCTTGCTGAGTTCTTAGAAGCTGTATATGCAAACATTGGATCCACCGTCATGACATCTACTTCTAGAATTCCTACAGAACCACCTTTCATTCCCACGATTCCTGTGCAACCTATAATTACTTATTCCAAATCTACAACTAATTCCCCTCCTTCATCCCACATCGCTTCTCCTCCGCATACACCTCCGCATACTCCTCATACAGTAGCGACATCCACTCCGCCAACAACACCTAGAGTAAATCCACCAAGAGCAATGGCTGCTCGTTTCACACCTCTTGCTTTACCTCAGCAATTGCATGATATGCCCGCCGAATATCAGAGTAAGATTCCTTTATTTGATGGCACTCCTCAAAGTGTGTCCGCTCAGCAGCACATAGAAAAAATGACAAATTTTTATGATTTATATGAGATTGATGAAGAGGATGTAACTATGGGATTGTTTGTACAAACATTCGGAGGAGAGGTAAGAAAATGGTTCAGAGGCTTGGGAGCTAGAAGTATACCTACGTTGGCTGAACTTCAGAAGCAGTTTCTAGATCGTTGGGAACTCAGAAAGGATCCGCTTCAGATTAATGCCAAGTACAATAATATCAAACGCAATCATGGTGAGTCTGTCCAAGACTACATTATCAGGTTCAATACAGTTTATAATGCTATTCCGGATGATTTAAGACCATCTAGAAAATCAGCTCTTCTCAAATTCCCGGATGGCTTTGATCCGGAGATGGCTTATTCATTACGGGATAGAGATCTGCCTACTTTAGAGGATATGCAGAAGATTGTTGTCAATGTTGAGGCAAATCTGAATGACAAGAGAGCACGTTTGAAGGTAGAGAAAAAAGTGACTATAAAGGAAGAATCTACATCATAAGAACCACCTTGGCTTCGTGAGATGCTCAAAAGACTGAGCTTTGATAAATTAGAACCGTAGAATCGTAATCGAAATTACCATGGCCAACAACAACCTCACTACAAAATTAAGTAGTGTGAACCAAGAGTACAAGAGCCAGCAGCCCAACAACCAATCAAGACTCCTCTTTTGCAGAATTTTGTGAGTCAAGATTCAGATGAAGATGTTGATGTAGTAGGGGACCAAAACCACTTCTTTACTCCTGATGATATGCCCATTTACATCACCGAAGAAGAAGAGTATGGAGAAAGTTCAGGCGCCCAACAAGATGAAGATTTTATCTTAGCTAATGATGTAGATTTAGATGATTACCAAAGAGGATATTTGAATGCCTTGTCCATTCAACAGAAGCAGTATTCATTGAGAAACCGAGATGTGCCCATCAATCCCATTCAGAAAAGAAAAGAAGCTACAGCACCAAAGACAGATTCACCAATACCGCTGAAGAAAGGAAAATAGACAATTGATCCCACAACTAGCAAGATATCAGCAACAGAAAGGACGAATCAGGCAGCTATAATCAAAGATAGGAGAGAGGTTCCGGTCAAAGAAGTCAAAAAAGTTTCAGCATTTAGTTTGGAAAATGAAATTTCCAAATTAAAAATATCTATTCCTTTGACTGAAAGCATGAAAAACAGCAGCTACCGAGGTCAAGTCTCTAAAATTCTAAATTTTGATCCCATGTTGGACACGGTGAATGTTGAAGATGATAAGCCAGAATTGATTTTTGGACCAGTATTGGATGGTCAGTCCCGTGATAGTGATGTTCCTCCCTTTTATATCAGCTTGAGATTCCATGAATATGTTTTGCATAATGCCATCTTCGATTCAGGTGCTTCGCACAATTTGATGCCAAAGGCGATCGTGGAGAAGCTGGGGTTAGACATTACCAGAAAATATCATGATTTGTATTCATTTGATTCCAGTCGTGTGAGATGTATCGCGCTCATCAAAGATTTGGTTGTTAGCTTAGACCAAATTCCAGCAAAGAATGTCTTGATGGATGTGGTGGTGGCAGACATTCCTCCACGTTTTGGTATGCTAATTTCGAGATCTTGGGGAGCTAAGTTGAAGGGTACTCTACAATTAGACTTTTCTTATGCCACAATTGTAGATGGTCATGTTTAATAATGATTGAAGAGGATCAAGCTTGGTTGATGATTATTAATGATGGCCAACTATGGTTGGCAATGCTTATGAGGATTGACCATGGTTGACCAGGGGTTCATGAGGATTGATGATAGATAACCATGATAGGCCATTGGTGACAAGGATTGACAATAATGACATATGGTTAACTATGGATAACCACTAATGATCATGTTTTTCATGGTTGACCATTATTATTTTTTTTACTATGGTTGAAATTCTTGTCACTGTTTAACCATGGTCGATGTGTTCAACCGGAGATGAGCTTATAATAACATTGCTCACTATGATCAAGTATGGTTAACTAATGGTGAAAATGGTTAACCATGGTTGGAAATGTTTGGTAATATATGGATATAGTTGACCATGTTGACCATGGATGATCATGGATATCCATGGATGATCATGGCTATCATGGTTGATTATGGTGACCATGTTTAACCATTGTCAAGTTTTCTCTAGCAAGGTTAGACATCAATGACTACATTTGAGTAGGTTCACTATGGTTGAATATGGTTGAACATATTTTATATGTTGGATATTTTAGTTATGGTTAACTATGTTGAATGTGATGGATGTCATTCAGTGTGTTGACTATGTGATGATGTTGACTATGGTCAAACATGTCATAATGGTTGACCATTATGACCATTATTAGTAGTAGTGACATTGAGAATATGTGTCCAATATTTTGGGAATTTATAATGTATGTCAGAAAACAACATTTTTTTTCACATTAAGATGTTGGATAAATTAAAATGCAATGTCACATAGTGACAATCTTTATGACATTGCAAAGTCGGACAATGTTTCTCACATTGTGATGTTGGATAATTTTTCCTACAATCTGATGTCAAAGAGTGTTTGTTATAATGTGATATTAGTTTCGTTGTCATTTTAGTTCATTTTTAATGATGTGACACTAGTTTTTTCATTAGAATTTCCAAACATTTATTTTTATTGTAGTTCTACACAAAACTTTTTATGCAATTAGATCATGTTGTTGGTTTTGTAATGTCAAATCGTGACAATGTTTTTCCCATTGCTATATTGGATAAATTGTGACAATGTCACACTATCGGATAAATTGTTTGTTATTTTTGTAATGTCATATTACAGTAATGTTTTTCAAATTTGGTCAATATATACATTCCAGTGTAATGTTGCCAGAATATTTGTCACATCTACATGTGAGACAATATTTATCTAAGTGCAACAATGGATAAAAATGTTTGAAATCAAAACATGTTTGTTACAACATGTGACATTGCTCTCTTTGTCACATTAGTTCGTTTGGCACAATGTGTCGCTAGCTTTTTTTCATTGCATTGTCTAAAAATTAGTTTTCATAGAAATTTCACACAATTTTTTTGACTTGAGAGTAATGTCATTGTAAACGGAGAGTTTGTTATTGATGCTTCAGGAGTGACATATAATGTGATTGAGTCATTTTTATTATTTCTTGTTATTTCCATAGGGAGTGAGAGAGTATTCTATTGCGGAATTATTGGACGAGTGATAAATATTTTATACCTTTAAGGTTCTTATCCCTCTTCCATTGAGGTCAAAGGTGAAGAGACATGGAAAAATTGTATGTCAGAGGCCAAGAGTCAGGAGATATATTTTTTGGATTGTTCAATTGGGGCTTGTTTTTAGAGGCCATTTATATGGTTCAATTGGGATTGCCATCAATGCGAGAGGGGAAGATTGTTGGCATTATGGCTTACTTGTTTGTTGGCATTGACGTCAACAAAGTGCTTTTGGTGATGAGTTGCATTTTTGATAGTCTACATTGATGTCAACCTGGTAGCATGTGTTGTAGATGTTTGTTCATGTACATGCTTGATTTTTAAAGGGTGTGGAGAAACTACTACTAGTTGATAGTGGTTGGATACTATCAAGTCATGTTTGATGGGATGCCTTATGATAGATGAGTGTGTCTATTGATTTTGCTGAGTGTGACTAGTTGTAGGGCGTCTCACTGATATGTAGAAGATGTGGAGGTGTCTTAGGAAGATTAGAGACTTATTAGCATGATTTCAGCCTGTTTGACATACTCATCATTCAATGAGTTTTGGATGGTTCTATAGAGCCTTGAAATGTGCTTGATAAGGTGACGTAATGATTCTATAAGATTGGGAGATGGTTGTAGGCAGAGCTGAGTTAACTTAGTTTTGGAGTTGAAGAATGGGTAACAAAGGTTATGAGTGCATTGGGAGCATTAGTGACTCATATTTCCTTCATTAGACAAGTGTTACCCATCCCATTAACTCTCTTCTTGAAGGCAGGCCTTAGGTTACTTCCTATAAGTGACTCTTTTCCTTATTGTTCCTGCACTCAAATGATTTCCAATGGATTTAACCAAGGTAATAGCCCATGCTTATGGTTGGAAAATTAATTTGACTTCACCTACAGATAGACATCATTTAGGTGTGGATTCATTATGACTTGAATAGTGGAGATGGTGGCAGAAATTGTTTAAATAGAGGACCAAATTGACAATTGTTAGGTTGGAATATTGAATAGGGTGAGAAAAATTAAGTGCAAAAAGAGGATAGAAATCTCCTACAATAGATAAACATTTAAACGTCAAGTTTCTAGAGAGGGGTACACACAGAGTTCAATGGCGAAGATTAGAAGTTAGTGAAGTGCATGGAGAGAATATTTTAGTAATTGAAAAGGAAGAGTTAATTTTGCAGTGAGTGACAGAGATTGTAGAGGTTGTTGTAAGAGAAAATTAGAGGGATAATGTATTAGATCAACTTCATGGCTGAGATTTAGCTCAGAAGATGTCATGGCAGAGACGAGCACGATTGTGTAGTTGTATATTTGCATGACTAAACCATTTGAGATTAGAAATAGCAGTTTTTCAAAAAAGTAGAAGTAGCCCCCTAGTCAGAATTTTTTATTCACACTTTATGTTATCAAATGATGGTGCTATTGGGTTGCTCGTTGAACAGATTGATAATCCAATTTTGAAATGTATGAAACCTAATCCCCAGGGAGGAAGTGAAGTCCCAGAGGCCTAAAAGTAGATAATGATTCCATTTATATATATATGAATGCTAATTTTATAATTAATTAAAGTTTTTTTTACTTTAACTAAAAAGAAAAACCAAAGATCGAAATCATGTCTACGTCTCTGTCGGCCCTTCGAAAATTAGTTGTGTGCAAGAATTGTGTTGTATTAGTATGAGCGCCAGGAATTAAATTATACACCGTCACCGATAGCGTGGAACTCATTTCAGTCAGACGCAACATTGCAAGAGACGCTTTCTGCAACATTAATCCATTTCTTCATTTCATTGACGTGTCTGCTCGTGCCTTGAGAATGGAATCCAGTCACAGTAATAATACAGGTACTGTGAGATTGATGAGCTGTGATGGAAAAATATTCCAAGTGGAGGACGCGGTGGCTTCTCAGTCCCAGATTATAAAGAAGGTGATGGACGACTTGGGCACCAACACAGCTATTCCTTTGCCTCTCGTTTCCAGCAACATTTTGGAAAAGGTGATCCAATATTGTACATACCATGCGGCTGATGATGTTAACAGCAGTAGGTGGGATTCAGAGTTCCTTGAAAGCCTCGATGATCATGAAACCCTTTTGAAAGTGGTAGTGGCAGCCAATTATCTGTGTATAAAGAGTCTTCTCGACTTGACGTGTAAAGCTATCGCTCACATGATCAGAGGTAAAACCCCCCAACAGATTCGTCGAATTCTCAATATTCAAGATGAAGATGATTCAACTTCTCACCACTAGGCGTGGCAGCGAGGCAGGCCTGGACATCAACTGCTATCATATACTACGTTTCTAAGGAATGTTGAATTTCAATGGTTTATGCTCTCCTATGAATATCGAAACTTTTGGTTAGTAGTTTAATATTAATGATTTTACGATAATTAAGATTGGGATTTGTATAGCTAGTTGAGATAATGATAAATTTGTTATGATTTTTATTCTTAAATAAAAATTATTTTATGAAAATATTTTAAATAATTGAAATTATTAGATTTACAAAATTAGATTTATTAATTTTAAATTTGAAAATTCAACAAAGCAGAAAAATATTTGTACAATAATTTATTATGAGATACTATTATCTTGTTAAAAATATATAAATTACATTATTTACATATTTCCATAATAATTATTTCTAATAATATATTGAAATTATTGAACTATCATGGAAACTTATTCCTTAACATCAACTTCACTTGAAGTAACCAATAAAAATTAATATACATTTCATACTTTTATTATTCTAAATGTATAGTCAAATTACTCATAGCTTGAAAGCAAGTCATCAACTTTGTTGGGTGTTGGTGGTTTCTGAATAACAGAAAGTGCCGTCTAGGGCTGGGAATAGCATAGTGCGCCCACCAGCTAGACTGCTAGTGCTCGCCACTCATTCTGCAAAAATAACTAAGTTAGTTCAAATCAATTGAACCCACATCATTAAAATAACCAAAACCATAAACAAAATCCAACTTTGTATTAAAACATACAAGAAAAGCACTGCCCAATAAAATGATTTGTATAATAAACTCAGAAGATAAAATAGGATATCCCAGAAAAATAAACAGTGACTGGGCAGCTAAAAACTGAAGAAAGACAATGTGGTTCGATCATAGGCAACAATTAATGACACAATCTTCTCTACAAAAACCCAATACAAAATAACTAAATAAGAGCCCAAATACTATGAGGGAAAATAAGAACCCTCCCACTTAAGAAAAGGCCACAATAAATTGCAAAAGCCAACCACTAGTGTGCCCATAATATTTGGAGTGATTCATTCCTGGGTACTTTACTCCAGCTACTTCTACATCTAACCCATGAAAGAAAATGAATTGTAGCTCTGGTGGTTGGTGAATAATAAGAATTATAGCTCTGGTGGTTGGTGAATGAATAATAAGAATTTTAGCTCTGGTAGTTGATGAATAATTTTAGTTAAAGTTTTTAAATACTAAATTCAGTTTATAATGTATGTAAAGATATACTGGTTGCAGATTCCACAATATTTTTAACATATATAATTGAGAGAAAATTCCGAAATAAGTTACTTCAATTCAGCTCATGTGATAGAAAGTAAACCCTTCCAAAAGAAAAATAATATCATATTTTAGAAAAATATGATGAAAAGAAAATTTTTCTTCATGATCTTAAATAGAATAATCCCATGAAAGCTAAATCCTAAGTGCCCAACAGACGCAACATGCGATTTATTTTCTTATTATCGAAAGAAATGATATCCAGAACAAGAGAATGTGTGGCATTAAATTCGACCCGAAGCTTACCTCAGTCAAAAGGCTATCCCTAGGAAGAAGCTGCGAAACATCAGGGGGAAGCTTCGCGTGCCTGACCAAACAAACAAATATCACATTCAAACCCTAATTTGTAATGAGTCTTCAAACCCTAATTTGTAGACCGTGAAAGGAGAAGTTATGAGAAATGCTATAACCTGTATCCATAGTTATCGTCTTAGTATTTCTCCGAGTACTCAATTTCAGACATTTTTTCGGCCGGTAAAATAATCGAGAAAACCCCAAAGCTTTTCAGTGTTATTACTATGGTTGACTTTTGCTGACCTTGATTGACAATGATTTACATGTTTGACTTTAGTTGACCATGATTAATAATGATTACCACACTTGACTAGGGATTAAGGGGAAGGTTGTGGTTGACATTTGTTTATCATTGTTAACTATAGTTGATGAGGTTAACTTAGGATGAACAATGTTGATTGTGGATTAACATGTTTGATTAAGTTTGACCATGGTTAACCATAATCAACAATGTATTTATGTTGCATTAATATAGCAATCTCACATTAATGTTGTCAAATGTTATATTCTTACATTAATGCATGGGAGCATGGTCTACAAATTTTCACCATGGTTCACCATTTGCTATGATAGGGTATGCTTGGCAATGGTTATCATGCTTAACCATGGGAGTTAATGTTTAACGTGGTTAACAATGATTGACGACGGTTCATTATGGTTGGGCACGATGACCATGGTTTGAAAATGTTGACCATGGATGAACATGGTTTTGCATATTTACCTATGTTGACCATATTTTGCTATGAGAGATTATGGTTTCTCGTGTTGATAATAGTTGACCATATTTAGCCATAGAGACCTTGCTTGATCTTGTTCGACCATTCCAACCATGGTTTTCCATCAATATTGGGTAGAGCATGGGTTGTTCTATGTTGGCTATGGTTGACTAGAGATGACCATGGTTCACTAATGTTCACCATGGTTAACTATTGCTAATGAAGGTTATGCATGGTTCAACATGGGTGTTAGTGAGTGAGAGTGTTTGATCATGTTTAACCATCATTAAGTTTCTCTAATCATGTCTAACCATAGTTGAGTTTGTCAAACATGGTTAAATGTGGTAAACATATGTTCACTTTATGTGTACAAGGTTGATTGAGGTTGTGAGTGTTTTCTATAGATGAGTGTGGTGAACCATGGCTAGCCAACAGGGCCATGTTGACTATGGTTAACTATGTTCAACCTTGCTTCCCTTCAGTGACCATTATTAGCTATGGTGGCCTTGGAAACCATTATTGAAAATATATTTACCATATTTAACCTTAATTGACGAGGGTTTTCCAAGTTGTATATGGTGCACGATGGTTGGCTATTGCTAACTGAGGTTGATTATGGTTAGCTGTAGCTAAATATCATTGACTATGGTTAAAATATGGGTGATTAAGGTTGATTGTTGTTGACTCAAGATGCTCAAGCTTTACAATGATTGAAGAGGATCAAGGATGGTTGATGATTATTGATGATGGCTAAATATGGTTGACAATGTTGATGAGGATTGACCATGGTTAACCAAGGGTTAATGAGAATTGAGGATAGGTAACCATGATAAGCCATTGGTGACAAGGATTGACAATCATGAATTGTGGTTAACTATGGATAACCACTAATGATCATGTTATCCATGGTTGACCATTATTAATTTGGTTGACTATGGTTGAAATTATTGTCAATGTTTAACCATGGTCAATGTGTTCAACCACATATGAGCTTATTGGTGGGCTCCAGTATTGCAGCAATAATGCTGCAACTCCTCGGACTCCCTTCTTTACTTTTATCAACCTCATCGCTCGTAACAAACTTGGAAGCGACGGTGCTGTATGCACAAGTACTAGCTCTTGTCGGAGCTATCACTTGGTCAGTTGGCACAAGCTCGCTAGGAGCTTAAGCCAACTTCTATGAGCTCTTAGAAGAAGCTTTGTAATTGATGGATGAAAGCTAACTCGAAGAAGGCTAATCTATTTGCGAAAAGAGATTGAAAATCTTGAGAAAAGCGCAAACCCTAACAAACCCTAATTCTACCAGCTAGTCCTAATGATGCAAGGATGAGCATACAAAATACTGAAAGAGATGCCATTACTACTATGAAGGTAAAATACATGTGTCAAGACTACCTCTGTCCTAAGAAAACAACTTTTTGTAATTTTGATTAAGTTGTCAGTTTTATCATGCATATGCTTTCACTGTTCTTTACTATGCAGGGGTGGATCAAGGAGGAGGAATACTTGGAAAAGGTTGGAAAGGTTCAGAGAGGATCTAAGGAGTCCCCAACACCCTTCTAGTGAGTTTCACAAAGTTTGGCTATCAAGAAACCTCATTTGTGAGCTTCTACAGGAAGTGTGTAGGGGTTCTACAGGATGTTCAGAGATTTCTACAGGATGTTCAGGAATTTTTACAGGATGTTTGAAAAGTGGATTTTACAGGATGGGTGAGTGAGGGAAGATGCATGGATGGATAAGGAGGTAGGATAGGGGCCTGGAGTGACCTAGTAACTGGTGGGTGGAGTGGTGAGAAGGTGTAGAAGGCTGACTTGGCTTGAAGAAGGCTAAGGCAATGATTGAGCAATTAGGTAGGGTTACGTGGAAAAAGGACAGATGGGAGACGAGGAACCCAGCTAGGAGATGGAACAGGTGGCTCAGATGACATTTAGGTGGATGAAAGAGTGGTGGAGATGCCTTGCACGGTGTACATTCAACCGAATCTCCAAAGTCTTGCAAATGATCAAATTCCTAGCTAATTTAGTCTAACTATCAATAACATGAATGAACAATAGCTTTATTGGAAAGAAAACCATGTACATCAACTATGCAAAGAAAAATTTCAGATATCTAAACCCATAACTAACTTCTGCAAAGGAAAACAATACACTAAGGATTGCATGGTCAAGCAAGCTAGTGTTTTTGTTAGGGCAACATTGTTTCTTCAATTCCAGCCCCTGATCGAATAGGGATGAGGTGAAACCGAGAGTGTGGTTGTCCCTTTTCTTTGGAGCTTTTTCTGTGATTATCTTACCAAAACACCTGAAGCAATTCTATTCATAAACAGTGATCTATTCTAGCAACACAACGAAATGTGCCTAACAGAAATAAAGGGAAATAGTGATGCATAAAAGAAAATTAATAGTACAGAAAGGAGGCCCTAGGCTCTCAGGTTGGGCCCAACCCTGAGAGCTATGGCTCCTATAGAAAACTCATAGTTGATATAAAATCAGACTGCTTCTCATTATCAGAAAATAGTCATAAGAGTTATGCCAAAACTGCGAGTTAGACAGTCCCTTCCAAAATCTGCTTGGCTGCCTTCTAGATTCGGTTTTGGTGGCCTTTGGAGCTCGGAGTTGGGGGCGAAGATCCCAGGAAGGGTTATTTAATGCCATAGACAACCCCCCTACGAATCCTCACCTCAGGCTTGGCTGTCTTCTAGCCCATGATTGCTCGGTTTGGCTCCAACATGTGTCAAAAAACCTGAAATGAGCACGTGTTAGCCACTTAGGAAGAGTGACTACCCTTATTCGTACAAATGACATAAACATATGGAAAATAATGCATAAGCTATGGAAAATGAAGGATTGAACAAGGACTGAACAAGGATAATTAGGCCAAATGATCCCAACAAGTTACCAATTTTGGGGCTCAGCATCACCCCCCTGCTAAAAGGGTTTCTCATCCTCTCAGCAACTAGTCCAACTCCTCGCCTTTCACTGCTTTAATCGTCACCCTCACATCCAAGGCTTCTGAAGTAGTGTCCTCCTCACTTTCATGGAATCTAGCCTTCCTTTCCACCTCTTCCCACTGCTTATGCTCTTCCTCTTCTGTGCCTCCTTCTAACAATCCCAAAAGCAAGGGTGGACTTAGCTTGAGGCCTATCCAACTCGCGTGGAGGTTCTGCATAGAATTCTTGTAGAGAGACACTCGTGCCAAGGCCTCCCTCATTCGAGTTGGAGTGTGATATTTCTAGATTTTGAGGCTGTGGGATAATGTGTTCCACCTACGGGTGCAAGCATGAACAGTTGTCCCTTAGTAATCGCTCCATATCCTCAAAGTGTACTATAGCCTGGGCCTAGCGATCCATGTACTCTAATAAAGACTGAGAGTTGGTTGCTAGGTGCTGGTGAGCAGATATCAATGTTGTGGGGTCCTCTGGCTCTGCTCTAATCAGTAGTGGTTCATGTAGTTCTCGGTCCATGAAATTCCTGACCTCAGCCGCTCTCTTTTCTTCGTGGTTTAACCATGAGGTCATTTCCATCAGCTGCATGTCCCCTACTGTTGTGTTGGGGTCCCACGAGGTGATGTTTGTAAGGGCCAAATTATGGAGGTAAAACTCTGAAAGCTTAGCCTTATCTTCCGATGAACTGGTGTTACATAAATCCATGAATTGCTGGGGGTTTTGGATGTGGGAGATACCCCTTTGTGCCAATGTGTTGATTTGGAACTACAGCCACTGATCCCTTAGGTACGGGCCATAGGATTTGGATGGCTGCATACATTGGAGAGCTTCCATTGCCCAACTGGCCATGCAGGCCAGTTGTGCCTCCTTTTCTTGCATCTGTTGTTTTAGGGATTGTATCTCTATACCTTCCTACAATTCCCTTTCCTGTAGCTGCCGGTTAAGTTCCTGAAGATCAGCTTGCATCCCTTTTTTTTCTTGAGGTTCTGCTGAGGGGTCCTTGGTTGTTGTGTCCTCTCCTTTTCTTTGTCCCTGTACCTGTAGCTGATGTCTAAGAAGCTCATTCTCTTCTCTTCACTTGGCTTGTTGGGAGTTTTCCACATGCCTTACACTTGCCAAATCCCTTTGTGTTTCCTTGAGCCTTTCATCTAGAGGCCCTATATCTGCTACCCCCCTTGGATTTAGTGATCCTCATCCAACTGTGGGTTCGTACTCTTTCTTCCTCTAGTGCTAGAAATAGTGGCACTATGAACTTTTGAAGAATAATTTTTCCGGCCTCCAAAAAATTATAATAAGAGCCCAGGCTGGGCTAGGGGCTTGGTTCCATGATGACATCGGTCTTCTCCTCCTCCTGTGATAACTTGGCTGCTCTTTCCTCCATCTACTCAGTTTCTTTCAGCCGAGCCAAAGTTTCTTGTAGAATAGCCTCGACATCCTGTAGGGAGGCTTCTGAGTTCGGTTTCTCCATCCTTTCCCTCCATGACGATGTCTTCGGGCTCCCCCGCTCATAAGTAATGGATTCCTTGGAGGGGGACCTATACTTTGGTGTGGTATGGGTATCCACAATAGTGATTGGCTCCTTCGATGGAGGCTGGGGTTTGCCAGTCTTAATCCTCACACTCCTTCTCACTTTAAAATATAGAGGTGTCTCCCTCTTTCGTTTCTCTTTTGGCTTGGGAGAGGTACTTAGGGTGGCCAGCACAGCTGCTGCCTCCCTAGCTAGAATTTCGGCCGACTTCTTCTTCTACTGTCCTTCTTTCGGACTTCCTGTAGAAAGTCCTGTAGTGGATGTTTTCTGGCTTCCTGTAGAAGTTGTTTTTAAACTTCCTTTAGAAATAGTCTGTTGTTTTTTTGTAGAAGCCGAGGGCACTGTTTTAGCTTTCTTGGCTGAGGGGACTTTTTCCTTTAACTTGGTTGAGGTTGCCTTAGGGGTGCCCTTACTGACTTGGACTTTCTCAGTCCTTTCTACCCTGCTCTGTAGTCTTTTCTCCTTGGGTGTTGGTGCAATTTTACCATCCCCTGTTTTGGCAACTTGCCCCTTTTCCTGTGTTCCTTTCTGTTCTTTCTTTGATGTTTTGCCCAGGGTTTGTCCTTTAACCTTCTTCTCTGCCTCAGTATGCTCCTTCTCCTTGCTGCTGGAGGAAGTGAGCTCCTCGGCCCCAGGAGAGAGGGACAGTGAAAGTGTGGAGTGCATCTTGCACAAGGAGCTTGATAAGCCCATAATGGCTTAGCTGGTCTAGTGTCCCCTCTCTCGGTTTGGTGGCACACTCAATCATGGACAGCAGGAGGAATTAAGGAATGCTCAATTTTTGTTCTGAGGGTAGGTCCATTTGGTGCCTGAGTTCTGTGAGCAACCGGAAATGATAGCCATACACGATGTTGAATCGCCCCTCACACGTAATGTAATTCATAAGTTGGAGGCTGACTTCACTCCAGAACGGTTGTAGGCTAGTTCTTCGAACTCCATTATTGTCTTCTGAAAATTGCTCGTCTGGCAAGAGGAACTCTTTTTTAGCTTTCTGACCCAACTTTCTCTCCTCCTTATCCCAGGGTACCCCCAATTGTAGATCAGTTACTCTGCTGATGAGCTGTGGGGTGAGTCTGAGGGTCAATCCTCTGAAGTTGACAACGGCCAATGTCTTTGACTTAAGCTTCAGGGACCTGAGGAATTCTTGTGCAATTTCGTCATCGTGACCTTGAAGCTTGTCACAGAATGACATCCAGTGTGCACGGGAAAAAAAGCCCACCACCTCAGGGGTTTCCCATAATTTCTTGGAGTCCGAAGGTTCTTTTCTAATGAACCCTCTCAGCATGGTAAAAACTCTATGTTTGTTCGCGCTTCTAAGCAGACAGGGAGTTTTGGGTGTATTTCCTTCTCAGACCATAAAAAAAATATCTTTGTGTCAATTACCCTGTGTTGAGCTTGCCTGCTCGTATACAAAAGGAGGACTTCAGGATTTTTCTACACGAAGCGCAGAGCTACGTCTCCATTATACAGAGTCATATAAAATTTACAATTTTTACCGGTGCCTTGATAATGTCTCAATTTCTACAGGAGGGATTTTAATTCAATCATGGAGGAAATCTCGCATGTAGACCATGAAGACAATTTTAGGAAGCGATAAGAAAAAGGTGTTTGACTTCATAGACAGACTTGCATTCACACTTCCCTACCCCCCTCAATACGTCAAATTCACCACCTTTGGAATTAATTGCATGGGAAAGTTATGTTCAGGCCTACCTCACTAAAAATTGCTACCCTCGACGTGAACAGTCTGCGCTGCTTCGTATGCTGGGTTTCTTGTAGCGCAGCTTCCTGTAGAAATAGTTCCTGGCTTCTGGAGGATGTTACGGTGGTGCAAGGCTAGTCTGAGCCGTAGCAGGACGTTTGAACAAACTGAGAACTCGGGCTAACAACTTTCAGAGGAGGAGGACGCGTACTCGGTTGCAAAGCACTTGTGCGCATAAATGACTGCAGTGCATCATAAGTTATTCAACCGACCGATTTTGAAATGCTGCGGAATTCATGGCACGGGGGTGAGTTGTCCCTGCCAATCCATTGGCCGACGTCATGGCTATCATTCCCCAGCGTGTCCCTGACTGCCGAATTCTTCCCTCTGCATTCACCGCTGCCATTCCTGTCATACCGCCGCTTCTCCCCGACTGGACACTTCCCACGTGTCAATTACCCGAATTTTCGACATAGCCAAGCTCATTCGGATCCTATGAGGCCACCTGACTGGTTGTGGTGGCCAGTTGAATGGCAACCAGACTTGTTCAATCCATCCATTCTCACAGTCATGCACATTTGGAGTATAGCTTATGTAATTTGACGAAATAAGGTTAGGCACTTACCTGTGTAGCCATGGACATGGTTTTTTCAGGTTTCGAGATGAGGAATGTTGGATCTGCTTGCTGTTGCGTCGTGCATAGGTGCTGGAGCTACTCTTCATTGATTTATGCTGGCTACGAGACTTTGAGACCCGTTTCCCTGGTGGTGAATGCTTCATGCACCGGTTTCGTGAGCTACTGGTGTCTTCATGGTATGTGCTCCAGCTGGATCAGCTGCTACAGGATTCTTGTAGGACATCCTGTAGCCGTTTCTCCTTTTGCGGTGCATGCTGAAACAAATGGAGTCACATTCACAGGTGAAGGGTCTCGAGGTCACCTTGAGAGGTGAAGTGTGCGAACCTCAGAAGCCTTATTTTTGATTTGAAAAAAAACAAATTTTTATTTGAAAAAACAGGGTTCTGGTATGCATGTGCAGGTATATTCAACCAAATGGGAGAAATGGTGGTGAAAGGAGGTGAAACAAGTGGAGGATGGAAGAAAAGAGTGGTTGCATGCCTCCTCAATGGGCTTCAAGATTCAAATCTTTCTCCATAATCGATTCTGGCCCACCCAAAAGCTCTACAGGATGTTTCCTGTACAAATACAGAACTTCCTCTAGAAAGTCCTATAGCTTCCTCTAGAAGGCTGAACCATGACCAGATTGTGTCCAAACCTTGGAAAAAATGAGTTTTCATGGAGGGAGTGGATGTGAGGCTGCCTGGTAGCTTGGTAGGGACCCTTGTCCTTGAGTTGAGAGGCCTCCTTTTTTGCATTGTGTTCCTGCAACCTGTAACACTCCAGAGATTAAGCTTGTTTGTTTTTCCTTTGTTTCTTCCTTCTTCTTCTTCTTCTTTTTTGTTAGAGACCACAAGAGCGCCTCAATGAGGTTTTCACCCCTACTATCTGCCTTGGGCGCCTCAGAGAGGTTTTCACCCAAGGATCGTTTTATTCCAATCCTTTTTTCAGAGAGACAGCAGGAGTGCCTCAATGAGGTTTTCACCCCTACCATC
The DNA here is from genome assembly GCA_000404065.3 of Pinus taeda. Taxonomy (NCBI): domain Eukaryota; kingdom Viridiplantae; phylum Streptophyta; class Pinopsida; order Pinales; family Pinaceae; genus Pinus; species Pinus taeda. The sequence continues at coordinate 30,533 of APFE030018888.1, forward strand.
TGCTTTGGGCGCCTCAAAAAGGTTTTCACCCAAGGATCTTTTTTTTTTTATTGCATTTTTTTTATTTTTTTATTTTTTTATTTTTTATTTTTTCTCTTTTGATACATAATGATGCTCAGGGTGTGCCCAAAATAGAGGAATAACCCTTGTCTATGACCAGCACTAATTTTTCCACAGTTTTGATGAACTCTTGCCTCGAAAGAGGTTTCCTATAGATGTTTAGTTGATGCCCATTGATGAGCATGGGGATGGCTTCTTCATCAATAGTCTGGATAAGGACAGAAGCATTGTCATTACACTTTTCCACTGCATATGGTCCTAGCCATCTTGTCCTCAGCTTTCCTTTGAAATCCTTATGTATGGAATCATACAACAACGCCCAATCTCCTGGCTGGAATTGTTTGTCATTGAGTTGTTGGTCATGCCATACCTTCCTCTAAATTTGAGTCACTTCTAAGTGGAGGAGGGCCTGCATTCGGTGTTCATCTAACTCATTCAGCTGCATTAACCTTTCTTGTTGAGCATGGCTGAGATCTAGGTCCAGCTGAGCTGCCATCCTCAATGTGTTGTATTCAAACTCGATTGGCAACAAAGCTCTCTTCCCATAGACCAGATCATAGGGTGTGAAACTGGTTGTGGTCTTCCAAGTGGTGTTGTAGGCCCAAGTGGCCTCAACCAGGTGATTTTCCCAATTGTTTCTACTGCTGCTCACCACCTTAGTCAAAATCCCTTCTAATGCTCTATTGGTGACTTCCACTTGCCCATTCACTTGAGGATGCTATGGGGTGGAAGTCCTATGCTTGATCTTGTGATGAGAAAGAAAGTCTACAATCAAGTTGGAGGTGAACTGGCTTCCTTGATCGATGACTAACTATCTTGGGTAGCCAAATTTGTAGAAAATGTTTTCTCTTAAAAACTCAGCCACCTTTTCTTCTGTTGCTTCTTTGATTGCCTTGGTTTCCGCCCACTTTGTCACATAGTCTGTGCACACAATGATGTAAGACTTTTTCCTTCAAGGAGGGTTGATAGGACCCACAAAATCCATACCCCACCTCTCAAATGGCTCAAGATTCACTTGAGGTTGGAGAGGCATTTCATCCCTTGGAGTCGGTTCCCCATCCTTTGGCATCAGTCACATTGGCTGATATATCTTCTGACATCTTGATGAAGAGTGGGCCAATAGTAGCCTGCTTGTAGAATTTTAAAGGCAGTCCTCTTCGCTGCAAAATTTCATCCACAAGGCCCATCGTGACAGGTTAGGAGGATGTCAAAGACTTCCTCCTTCCTTACACAATGCCTTAAGATCTGATCAGGGCCAAGTTTGAACATGTTGCCCCTGATCCAAGTGAATGAGGCACTCTTCCTCACGATTCTGCTCTTCCCTTTTGAGGATAGATGCAGAGGGAACTGTGCTGAGATCAGATAGTTTGATATATCAGTAAACCATGGGGAGAGTACTCAGATAGAAAATAGATGCTCATCTGGCATCTGGTCATCCACTGTTTCTTCTTCACCTGCAGGCAAATCCAATCTAGACAAGAAGTCAGCAACAACATTTTCTTTACTTGGTTTGTCAACGATATTCAAATCAAACTACTGCAAAAAAAGTAATCATCTAATAATACGAGCATTCACATCAGGATTATTCATTAAATATCTAATTGCAGCATGGTCAGTATGTACAAATGTTTGATAGCCAGTGATGTAGTGTCAGAATTTTTTCAGGGAATGGACCACGGCCAGGAACTCTTTCTCAGTTACCGTATAATTCATTTCTGCCTTAGATAAGTTTTTGCTGACAAAGTATATAGCATATGGAAGTTTTTCTTCAACTTGTCCTAAGGCCGCCCCTATGGCTTTGTTCGAGGCATCAGTGTGGATGTGGAAAGGTAGGGCCCAGTTTGGGCCTCCCAGAATTGGAGCGGACACCAACTTATCCTTCAATTCATTCAGAGTCCTCTGGCAGTCATCAAACCATTTAAACTCAACATATTTTTCTAAGAGGCCAAACAATGGCGAGGCTAGCTTACTAAAGTCTTTAATGAGTCTTCTGTAATATCCCGTTAAGCCTAGGAAACTCCGAACATCTCTCACCTTCTGAGGAGGTGGAACCTTTCTGATGATAACAATTTTACTAGGATCCACCTGTAATCCCTGGCGAGAAATGGTATGGCCTAACACAGTCCCTTCAGTCATCAGTAATTCACATTTTTCAGGGCTGAGGGACATGTTCATCTCAATGCACTTGCTCAAAACTTTTCCCAGGTTGGACAAGGCTTCTTGGAAGCTAGACCCGTAGAGGGTAAAGTCATCCATATAGATTTCCACCGAATCATGGACCAACTCGGCAAAGATGCTTATTATAGCTCTCTGGAAAGTGGCAGGGGCATTACATAGCCCAAAGGGAAGGACGCGGTAGGCAAAGGTACCCCATGGATAAGTGAAGGTGGTCTTATCTTGGTCCTCCGGGTTGATTTGGATCTAATTATACCCACTTAACCCATCTAGGAAAGAGAAAAACCTCTTCCCTGCCAGAGCATCCAACACTTGATCTATGAAAGGTAAGGGGAAGTGGTCTTTCTTGGTGGCTTTGTTCAGTTCTCTGTATTCCACACAAATTCTCCATTTCCCATTTTTCTTGGGTACCAACACTAGAGGGGAAACCCATTCGCTATCCGAGATGGGGTAGATGAATCCTGCATCCAAAAAGTTTTGCACTTATTCTTTAACAATGTCCTTGAGGGTTGCATTCATTCTCCTCTGAGGTTTCCTGAATGTTTTATAGTCCTCCTTAATGTATATATGATGGGTACAGACCGATGGATGGATTCCCTTCATTTCCTTGTAGCTCCAGGCAAAAGCCTCCAAATGGCGGTTTAAGAGGCTACATAGCTCCTTTTCCTGAGAGGGAGAGAGGGAGGAGCTTATCTTCAGAGTCCTATTAGGGCCAAACTCCACATTATTAACTCTGGGAGTGGTCAGATCAGTCACAAATAGGTCCACTAAATAACTGTCCTGGGTATCTTCCACCAACTCTTCCAAGGATAGTGCACCAGGGGGAGGATTTTGGATTAAGTTCTGAATCAAATCATCCTCGGTTGGAGGACCCCCCTTGGTGGCCTCTACTATGCATAATGGTGCAGAGTAGACCTCATCCTCTTCTCCTTGTTCCGAACAGAGGGGTAAGTCATGTTCTAGCAGAGGTTGGGCATGAGGGTATAGGACCAGCTGTTTGGACATAGGCCCATTTTTTATGGTCATGCTTCCACCTCGACAACTGATGTAAGCATCGACAGTAGCCAGCCAAGGCCTTCCTAAAATGAGGGGATATCCTGTGAGTTTTTCCTGTGGCTGAAGGACCAAAAAGTCCGCAGGGTATTCCCAGGAGTCAACAGAGACGAAGACATCTTCCACAATCCCTTCGGGAGTCACGGTGAAGTGGTCTACCAATTGCAGCACTATCGAGGTCTTCCTTAGGGAACTCTGAAGGTTGAGCGTAAGCACAGTGTCCCTGGTCATCACATTAATGGCGGCCCCTAGATCAATCAAAGTGTGGGGTATAATGGTGCCATTGATGTGGACATCCACTACAGGACTCCCAGGGTCCAAATACTTTGGACAGATTACTTGACCCAACATGAGATCGGACGGTTGTCCTATGACATTAATGGTTGAAGCATCTTTCTTTCTCCTGCCTGGGTGCCTGAAACACTTCTCCTTAATCAATTTGTTGTATATTGGTACATCTTTTATGGCGTTGAGAAGTGGTACTTTCACACACAACTGCTTGAGTTCTCCCAGAAGCTCATCCTCTTCTGGGTTGGGTTGTGTGGTTATTGTGAGTCGCTCAGGAAAGGGTGGAATGGCTTGGGGTTCACTTTCCTGTTTCTCTTCCTCCTCCTCTAGGGGAGGAGGTTGGTCCTCTGGAAGGACCTTCCCAGATCGCAGGTTGATCTCCTGGATTTCCACAGCATAGGTAGGGCATGTTGTTTCCCCAGTATATAACTGCTGGGCTTGTCTGTTGTTCATGTTCAGGGTCGGTTGAGCAGGCATCTACGGTTGTCTTGGAGGAGCAGGAGGTAATGGTTGTGGTTGAGTCGGTGGTGGAGGCAGAATGGCGGGAGCAGTGTTGTATTGGGGCCTCCACCCCGGTTGAGGTGCATTCCACCGAGGTTGTGGCTGGGCATGAGAGTGAAACGAGTGAGAAGGAGGTTGAGTGTGGTATGGAGATGGATAAAACCATGGAGGAGGTGCGGACCAGGAAGGCTAAGCAGGGGGGCCCCAGGAAGGTATATGAGCGGATTGGTTGGGGTTGTAATAAGTTTGGGATGTCCCTTGCATCCGCTGCCGATAAGGTCTAGGTCCATGTGGCCTCCTTTGGTTGAGGAAGTAGAGAGGTTCAGTAGGCACCTTAGTCCCTAGGTACATGGCTTTAAATCTCGGCAAGGTAGGGCATTGGTTGGTGGGGTGGTCTTCCTCACAAACTAAACATACCTCTACTGAGTGCAATGGGCACTCATTCTTGGGATGCTTCCTCATGCATCTAAGACAAAAAATGGCCAAAGCCCTCTCAGCTTCTTCTTTCTTTTGCTGAATTCGGAAGGTATCAAGTTGCATGGCAATAGTTTGTCTCATTTCGCTCTTGAGGTCTTCCATCTGGTTAGCAAACTCATGCTTGGAGAAAGAGGTACTAGCTGAAAGATGATTCCCCCTACCTCTCTTCTGGGCCGCCCTAGAATGGTTTCTAAACACGGCCTTTATGACCTCGTAAGGTAGTTGGTAGATGTCACCTCCAGCCAGCATGTTAAGGGAGTCCACAAGGTCTTCAGGGACTCCTCAGAGCAGAACCAACTTCAGAGATTCCGGGTCAACTGTGCACCTGGCCCGTTTATAACTGAGTTTGGAACCTTTTCTCGTAGTCTTCTAAAGATTCATCGCTTCCCATGGTCATCCGAAAGATTTCTCCCTTAGTTTCCTTGGATCTATAGTAGTCCCAGTACTTGGTATTGAAAGCTTTCTGCATCTGAGCCCAAGTGGTGATATTGTTTCCAGGTAACCCCATGAACCAGCGTAATTCCATGTCCTTGAGGGTAGAGGGAAAGAGTTTCAACTTTTTCTCATCCTCAACATAGTCATAAGTTCGACAAAGGACAACAAACTCAAAGAAGAAGGTATCAGGGTCTTCAGTAGTTAGTCCATGGAAGTGAGGTAGAGCAGAGGGACTTATGTTTTTCATTTTCATGTCTCCATTGGTCTCTCTGATGGGAAAGGCACCTTCTATTCTCTCATCTTCTCTTCTACTGTTTCAGTTTTCAGCCATGGCTTCAGATGGAGTGTTCCCTAACCCTTCTTCTGTTATAGGATCTTCGTATATCCCAGGAGGTTCACCTATAGGTTCTTCTAGCTCACTATCACCATAGAAGAGAGAAGTTTGACTCAGTGATGTGGTGGGGGTGTTGGGTAAGAATTTGTCGATTTTATCTCCGTTCCTACGAGGCATGAAATGGAAAGACTTTTTTGATTGCTTTTGCTTTTTTCTCTCTGCTGGTACCTACAAAACTAAAATAGATTGAACTGCAACTAACTGTCTTGCTGAAATGAAAATGAAAAATTGAAATGAAAGCAGGAAAGGAATAATCTATTTCACTCAAATGAAATTGCAGGAATCAAGTGCTAAGCTATGCTTGAAAAATTGAAATTGCAGAATTGAAATGCTAAGCTACGCTTGTAGAATTGAAATTGTGGAATTGAAATTCTAATCTACGCTTGCAGAATTGAATTACGGAATTGAAGTGCTAATCTATGAAAGCAAGAAATGTCTATTCTACTTTTGCAGAAATGAAATTGCAAAATATACATGAAATAAGCTACTTAGTAGAAGGTTCTAGGGAAAAAATAAAGAAAAGCAACAATCACCAATACTCTGACACTTCCCCGGCAATGGCACCAAAAGGATGGTGGGCTCCAGTATTGTAGCAATAATGCTGCAACTCCTGGGACTCCCTTCTTTACTTTTATCAACCCGGTCGTTCGTAACAAACTTGGAAGCGACGGTGCTATATGAACAAGTACTAACTCTTGTCGCAGTTGTCACTTGGTCAGCTGGCACAAGTTTGCTAGGAGCTTAAGACAACTTCTATGAGCTCTTAGAAGAAGCTTTGTAATTGATGGATGAAAGATAACTCGAAGAAAGTTAATCTATTTGCGAAAAGAGATTGAAAATCTCGAGAAAAGCGCAAACCCTAGCAAACCCTAATTCTACCAGCTAGTCCTACTGATGCAAGGATGATCATACAAAGTACTGAAAGAAATGCCATTACTACTATGAAGGTAAAATACATGTGCCAAGACTACCTCTGTCCTAAGAAAACATCTTTTTGTAATTTTGATTAAGTTGTCAATTTTATCATGCATATGCTTTCACTGTTCTTTACTGTGCAGGGGTGGATCAAGGAGGAGGAATGCTTGGAAAAGGTTGGGAAGGTTTAGAGAGGATCTAAGGAGTCCCCAACACCCTTCCAGAGAGTTTCACAAATTTTGGCTATCAAGAAACCTCATTTGTGAGCTTCTATAGGAAGTCTGCAGGGGTTCTACACGATGTTCAGAGATTTCTACAGGATGTTCAGGAATTTCTACAGTATGTTTGAAAAGTGGATTTTAGAGGATGGGTGAGTGAGGGAAGATGCACGGATGGATAAGGAGGTAGGATAGGGTCCTGGAGTGACCCAGTAATTGGTAGGTGGAGTGGTGAGAAGGTGTAGAAGGCTGACTTGGTTTGAAGAAGGCTAAGGCAATGATTGAGCAAGTAGGTAGGATTACGTGGAAAAAGGACAAATGGGAGACGAGGAACCCAGATAGGAGATGGAACAAGTGGCTCGGATGACATTTAGGTGGATGAAATAGTGGTGGAGATGCCCTGCACGGTGTACATTCAACCGAATCAACAAAGTCTTGCAAATGATCAAAGTCCTAGCTAATATAGTCTAACTATCAATAACATGAATTAAAAATAGCTTTATTGGAAAGAAAACCATGTACATCAACTATGCAAAGAAACATTTCAGAGATCTAAACCCATAACTAACTTATGCAAAGGAAAACAGTACATTAAGGATTGCATGGTCAAGCAAAATAGTGTTTTGTTGGGGCAGCACTGTTTCTTCAATTCCAGCCCCTGATCCAATAGGGATGAGGTGAAAGCGAGAGTGTGGTTGTCCCTTTTCTTTGGAGCCTTTTCTGTGATTATCTTACCAAAACACCTGAAGAAATTCTATTCATAAACAGTATTCTATTCTAGCAACACAACGAAATCTACCTAACAGAAATACGTTTCAAATGCATAAAGGGAAACAGTGATGCATAAAGGAAAAGTAACAATACAGAAAGGAGGCCCTAGGCTCTCAGGCTGGGCCCAACCCTGAGAGCTATGGCTCCTATAGAAAACTCAGAGTTGATATAAAATCAGACTGCTTCTCATTATCAGAAAATAGTCATAAGAGTTATGCCAAAAATGGCTACAAGAGAACAAAGTAGAGCTAATAGCATTGTGGTGCAAAATATGTAATGGTTTCAAAAGTCCCTTACGAAGGCTGAGGCCTCAATATTTATACATCATGAGGGCTCTAGCTGGCCTCCTTAATCTATGGAACTCGACTGTCCAAACTCTGAGTTAGATAGTCCCTTCCAAAATCTGCTTGGCTGCCTTCTAGATTCAGTTTTGGTGCCCTTTGGAGCTCGGAGTTGGGGGTGAAGATCATAAGGAAGGGTTATTTAATGCCATAGACAACCCCCCTACGAATCCTCACCTCAGGCTTGGTTGTCTTCTAGCCCATGATTGCTCGGTTTGGCTCCAACATGTGTCAAAAAACATGAAATGAGCACGTGTTAGCCACCTAGGAAGAGTGACTACCCTTATTCGTACAAATGACATAAACATACTGAAAATAATGCATAAGCTATGGAAAATGAAGGGTTAAACAAGGACTGAACAAGGATAATTAGGCCAAATGAGCCCAACAAGTTACCAATTTTGGGGCTCATCACTTATAATGATGGTCAACGTGATTAACTACAAATGAGCTTATAAAAGCATGGTTGACCATGATAAATTATCGTTAACTAAGGGTGAACATGGTTAACCATAGATGGAAATGTTTAATAATAAATAAATATGGTTGATCATGTTTACTATGTTTGATAAAATATTTGACCATAGATGTCCATCGATGATCATGGTGGTCATGGTTGATTATGGTGACCATGTTTCACCATTATCGAGTTGTCTCTACCAAGGTTGAACATCATTGAGTACATTTGAGTAGGTTGAATATGGTTGAATATTGTTGAACATACTTTATATGTTGGATATTTTAGTTATGGTTAACTATGTTGAATGTGATGGATGCACCTAACTCTGTTGACTATGCGATGACGTTGACTATGGTCAAACATCTCATAATGGTTGACCATTATGACCATTATTGCGACATTGAGAATATATGTCCATTATTTTGGGAATTTATGTCATATTGTGACAATGTATGTCATAAAACATCATTCTTTTGTCACATTAAGATGTTGGATAAATTACAATGCAATGTCACAGAGTGACAATTTTTATGACATTGCAAAGTTGGACAATGTTTGTCACATTGTGACATTGGATAAGTTTTCCTACGATTTGATGTCAGAGCATGTTTGTTATAATGTGATATTGGTTTCTTTGTCATGTTAGTTCATTTGTAATAATGTGAAACTAGTTTTTTCCAAACATTTATTTTTATTATCATTTCACACAAACTTTTTTATGCAAGTAGATCATGTTGTTGGTTTTGCAATGTCAAATTGTGACAATGTTTGTCCCATTGCTATATTGGATAAATTGTGACAATGTCACGTTATTGGATAAATTCTTTGTTAGTTTTGTAGTTTCATATTATAGTAATGTTTTTCAAATTTTGTCATTATATACATTGTAGTGTAATGACACATTGCCACAATATTTGTCACATCTACATGTCAGACAATATTTATCACCATGCAACGTTGGACAAATATGTACCATTTTGACATCAAAACATGTTTGTTACAATGTGTGACATTGGTTTTTTTTTTCACATTAGTTCGTTTGGCATAATGTGATGCCAGATTTTTTTCATTGCATTGTCTAAGAATTTGTTTTCATAGCAATTTCACACATTTTTTTTTACACAACCATATGTTAGAGAGCAACAAAGATATTTGTTTAGGAAGTTGTGAGATAAACTTTAATTTTCCATTTCTTGTTCATGTAATTTTATTTACACAAAAACATTGTGATGTTAGTTGTGTAATGTGATGTAGTGATGATGTGTTATATTCATAAAAAAGAAATGAGTATTCTTCTTAATTTTTACAATTATCATGTTGGTTTGTTTGTCACTACCTTATGTTGATTTTTTCATCAGATTATCCCAACATTTGTTTTATAGTATTTTCATGCCATTTTCTTTTGAATAATCACATTGAGATGTTGGTTTTGTAATATGAAATTTTGATGATAGTTTTTTTAATTCAAAATAGTTTTTTAATTCAAAATACAACATATTTTGGTTTCTTTTTACAATAAAACAAAAAAGAGTTATTCTATAAAGAAAAAAAATGATATATAAAAAAATGCATGAAAAGAAATCAATAATATTAATATTAATATAAATAATACGAAAGCCATAAACTAAAATTAATATTAATATTTAAATATATGGCCATGTCAATTATTGTAATAAGGTTAATATTAATATTAACTTTAATTTATGTATTTAGCATTGTCCATATTATTAACTTAGTTTTATGTCTTTAGTATTATTATATATTAATATTATTAATAATAGTACATTAATTATATGATAATTAATTAAACTAATTATTAAATTATTAAAAATAATATTAAAATAAATATTTTGAAAAAAAAATATTTCAACATAAAGTTATTCATTTATTTATTGGTTATTATCTTTGATAAAACTATGTTTACTCATTCTAAATATAATTATCACACATAAATTTTATTTATTTATTGGTTATTATCTTTGATAGACTACTTTTACTCATTTTGAATATAATTATCACACATAAAAAATAAATTTAAAAATAAAAAATTATAAAATATGTATGTCCCTTTAATATTAAATATAGTAGGAAAAATCCATTAATACCACATCTACATTATATTTTGATTCAAACTTCTTGGAAAAGCACAAGTATGGGTGGTTGAGAGGCAATGGATAACGACCATTAGTATTATTTCATCCTTTTCTACTCTTCTATCTTTTATGTTAGTGTCATGTATTATGAGGAGTCAGGTTTTTGTTACGAGTTTTGTTTAAGTTTCATTAGAAGTTGGTTATGTGGCACAATTTTGAGTCGTGGTTTATTGTTAAGTTTTTAAATTTATAAAAAAGATTATGAGTTCAAATTTAATGGAGTAAAATTTGTTATTATGTGTTTTTTTAAGAGATTATAGGTTCAAAATCATATAGGGGTAAAGTATGTATGTTTTCGTAGATTTAGTAGTCAAATCGCTATAAGGAAATGAGTCACTTATCTCACAAATAGGAGGTCTTATATACAAATTTGATATTTAGTAGTGAACTTAAAAATAAATTATTATGTGCCTTTTCACTATATTGATAAACACTATATTGATATTACACAAACTAGAAATGGGTTGTTAAACAACATCCATCCTGAATACTTTTGCGATCAACCAACTCCTTTATTTTATCTCCTAAGAAGTTTCCCAATTATCTGAGATCCTAAGACCAACACAATGTTGAAGATAATGGAGAATATCCTAGAATAGTGTGAGTTGGTTCACATGACCTCACGATAGGAATTAGTTTCTATTTCTTAGGTTATTGTTCTAACTTCGCTAAAACTATTATTACTATATAATGTGTGATGTACATGAACAATGTAGAGCGTTCTGTAGAGCCAAACTTTCGTGGTTCAGACTCTCTTTCGTAGAGCTGGCCAATGGGTTTTATTTCTTTTAATACAACATTGTCATTTTTATCATGGTATCAAAGCATCAGGGCTGAGCATCGTGTATGCTGAGAGGAGGGTGAGACTAAACTGAAATCATCGTAGGTTTCAAGAGAATAAATATGACAATTATTCAAACATACTTAGGATCACCTTCTCTGATTTTAGGTGTATAGCTGTGATGACGTCGCAGATAAGTGGTGTACATCTACGACGACGTCTTAGATAAGTGGTGTACATCTATGGCAATCGTGTAAACAACAAAAAGGCTCTATGGAGGCTGAGAGAAGGCTGCAGAGGCTGCAAATAGAAGATTGTTTGGAGGCCGTGAAGGAAGCCAGGATGATCTGCGGGTGTGTTGCGAGCTGAAACAACATTGAAGATCAGTGATCTATCTTTTTCAGAGATCTGGGGTAAATCTAACATATTATTTTACATGTAGAAATTTTTTTGTCTAAATCGCCAAGATGAATAATAATATGTTTGAAGCATGCTTGAATGTGAATAACAAGCTTGATGGTTCCAATTATGAAAATTGGGAATTCAAGATGCAGACTTAGTTAGAAGTGCAAAGTGCTTGGACGATTGTAAATGGGGATGAGCCGAAGCCAGCTGATGGATCAACATTGATCCAAGATTAGCAGAAGTGAGAAGGTAGAGTAAAGACGTTGTTGAAGATCTCAGGAAAAGACTACATCATACGACACATTAGAGAGTGTAAGACGAATAACAAGATCTGGGGAATTCTGAAAGATCTGTATGAGATCAGGAATACCAATCGTCTTCTATTTCTGAAGAGCAAGACCTTATCCTTGAAGATGGAGGAGAATGAAATAGTTCTTGCCTTCATAGCAAGGATCAAAGATTTGAAGAAAAAATTGGTAGACATTTGTCATATAGTTGACAATACAAATCTTGTAACATTTAACATAAATGGTGTGACCGATGAATACCAAATGTTCATCATTGGTATAAACGCGAGGGAGAAAATCCCAAAGTTTGAAGAGCTGACAGGAATATTGATGCAAGAAGAAGAAACAAGATTGACTCTGAAGCCCCAGAGTGTCAGTCTTGCATTGATGGCAAAGAAGTACTTCTTCAAAGGGAAAGGAAACATGCAACAACAAAATGAAGGACATTCACAAAAAAGACTGAATCAGACCCAAGGTATGCATATGAATAGAAACAACTTTGAAATTAAATGTTTTTATTGTGGAAAAATTCGACATATTTCCACGGAGTGCAAGAAGAAGAAATATCATGAAGAACAGCAGAAGCAGAAATGACATGTAGGTCATCTCGCAAATGAAAATCATGTGCATAATTTCATATTGTTTATGGTAGATTTCGATGAGAATGTTGATGCAGAAATCTGGTATGTAGATTTGGGAGCATCAACACATATGACAGGGAACAATCATTGGTTCGAAGATTTTAAAGAAATCAACCAAGGAGCACAAATTTACCTAGGTGATGATAGAAGTCATCAGATCAAAGGGTGTGGGAAAATTTATGTCATTCTACCTAATGGTAATGTAAAACAAATTCATAATGTCATGTATGTGCCCAGTGTAACAAAGAACTTGATTTTTGTATCCATGATCACAGATCAAGATCTTAAAGTTGAATTTTTTAAATGTAACTGTTATATTAAATATCTGGTAGATGGCATGAAGACAATTGCTATAGGAATCCAAACAGGAGGTTTGTACAAGTTGGATGTAAGATCTGCACTAGTTCGAGCCTTGACAATAATGAGTTGTCTACAGAAGAGCTATGGCATCAGAGATTTGGTCATATCAATTACAATTATTTGTTGTACTACAGAAGAAGGAAATGGTAAGGGATCTTCCTATGCGAAACCAAGTACATAATGATTGTGATGCATGTACATTAGGAAAAATGCATAGAGAATAATTCCTTGTTTGAGTAGAAAAGAAACAGAGGGATATACTTGAATTAGTGCATACAGACTTATTATGAAACTAGCTCACAAAAATATAGAAAAGATAGTTGAACGCCTTAGAATTCAGCCTCTTCGAGGGGGAAACCTCCTTTACTTTACACAAATGAACAATTCTTCCATGATACAAATGACAATACCTCTTTTCGATATATAGGAGTCTAAGGGGTCATAATATAATCAGAGCTGATATAACAATAATAATGTAAGGGCACAATAATAATAATAATGGACTTCTATGGGGCACAATAATAACAATATGGGGACTACATGGGTACAACCATACAATAAGGGGGTTGTACTAATAACAATAAGTGGTTACACTAGTAGTATAGGGGCCTAAAATGCCCCTCTCCTTCAAAAAGTGTTGTCCTCAACGCTTGAGTAGTTCTTGATGCCTCTGTATAAAATCCTTTTCCTTCTATGTCAAATGTTCCACAGGAAAGTTCTTCCACTTAATGAGATGATTTGAAATTGTTCAATTTTGTAGATGTCAACCTCTTAGTTCTATAAATGCTTTAGGTTCCAATATGCTTTTTCCTTCCTCTTCACGTTCTGGCAATATTGTTTGAATTGGGATCTTCTGAAACTGTTGAATGAGTGGCCATACTTCTTCATCCTTCTTCATCCTTCTTCCATTTATCCCTTGCTTCGTTTATTGAATCTGGTTGGATAATATAAATAGCATAAAACAATGCTTCCACATCCTCATCCTTTCTTGAGAGTGCACCTGCAACAAAATTTTCATTCCCTTTTCTATAGATGATGTCAAAGTCATAACCCAACAAATTTGTGACCCATTTTTTTGTTGTTCTAAAGATAATATTTGTTCTAAAAAGTATTTAAGACTATCATGATCCATTTTTACCTTGAACTGTCTTCCCATTGAGTAAGGTCGCAATTTCTTAAGTGCATGTAGCATTGCCAACATTTCCTTCTCATAAATAGCTTGCTTGAGATGTAGCCATAAAAATACCAAATCACCTATATTAAGACATTTTTCACTGCAATGTTGATCTACCTATTGTTTCCTTTGATTCTTCACGAAAGTGGCATTATCCTTTAATAGCTTGAGAACTTTTCGTTGATGCTCGATGTGATATTTCATTGCTTGAAAATTTTTATTCTTGATATGTCCTTCTATCTTTAGAGTTTGAGGAGTGGTAATTTCCTCCAATCCTTTACAAGATATGGTCAGATTCATTTCTTGATGCTCAATGTGACCTTTCACTTCTTGAACATTTTTCTTCTTGATATGTCCTTCTATCGTGATAGTTTGAGGAGTGATAATTCCAGCGAATGCATTACAAGATATGGTTGGATTCATTTCTTCTTTCTTGATGTGATCTTTCACTTCTTGAACCTTTTTATTCTTGATATGTCCTTCTATCTTCAGAGTTTGAGGAGTGGTAATTCTTGCCAATGCTTTACAAGATATGATCGGATTCATTTCTTCTTTCTATGGGTTTGGGTCCTAGTGTACATCCTCTTCTTTTGATGTTTCTTGATCCTTTTCTTCCTCCTCTTCATACTCTATGTAAAATAATTTCTTCTCAACACACTTATGACCTTTAGTGCATTTGTTACCACAACTGTAACAAAGCCCTTTTTCTCTTTTTTCTTCCAATTCTTGTGGTCTCACCCTTGTAGGTTGTGGAAGGCTAGGAGAAACAACACTTACATCTTTATAGTTGTGTGGGGTAGAATTACTTATTTCCATAATTTTTCTTTCCAATTTGAAACAAAGCCCTTTTTCTCTTTTTTCTTCCAATTGTTATTGTGTTTCTCTAAAGAGGGTGTTGTTCTTTGTATTCTCATAATGTGTTATAATTTCCTCCATGAAAATTGACCATGTAACAAGTTGTTTACGAGTACAAAGTCCTTTATACCATAAATATTGATCTCGTTTTAAATATGAATATGCAATACATACCTTTTGTAATAGTGGTACACCATGTAGATCAGAATATTTCTCCATCTATAGTATCGAATTTACTGGATCCTTGTCATCAAACTTCCTCATCTCGCTTTTTCTTGATTTTTGGATCTTGATCTTGAAATGACTGTAACTTTGTACTTTTGAATATTTAAGTTTTGAAATTACGACCTTCAGTAGTGCTTTGCGCCCTCTTTCCAATGCCACCAGTCTAATCGAATTTGTATTCTCCAAAAAAGAGTTATGCACAATCTCCCAAGATGACCTGATTATATACCTTTTTAGAAGAGTGAACTTGTATCAAGTGGCACGTGTCACTGTTTTGACCTTAGGATATGAAAAATATACACAGGAAACTAATGTCTGTCCTTTGTCTATAACTTCTGAAGAAATTTCAATCTAATGCTCAAAACAAACGTTATGACTATTTTCCCTAGGTCACCTGTTTGGAATGAAATTCGGGAGTTTGCAAACACGCGAATTTCTTCAAATCATATCTCCGCAAATATAGTGTGAAAAGCTTTGAAATTTGGACCTAAGGTTCATAACCATTTTGTCCCAAATGGGTTTTTTTTGGCATTTAAAATGTCGCAGAAGAAAAATTATAGTGCAAATGCCACAATTACCTATTTGGAGCAGCGAAACCCTAGAATTCAAGCCTCTGATACCAAATGTTATGAAACCAGCTCACAAAAAGATAGAAAATATAGTTGAATGCCTTAGAATTCAGCCTGTTCGAGGGGGAAACCTCCTTTACATTACACAAATGAACAATTCTTCCATGATACAAATGACAAGACCTCCTTTCTATATATACGAGTCTAAGGGGTCATAATATAATGAGAGCCGACATAACAATAATAATATAAGGGCACAAGAATAATAATAGTGGGCTTCTATGGGGCACAATAATAACAATATGGGGACTACATGGGTACAACCATATAATAAGGGGGTTGTACTAATAACAATAAGGGGTTACACTAGTAGTATAGGGGCCTAATAGAACTATGTGGACCCATGCAAACAAAGTCATTAGGAGGTGCACTATATTTTTTTATTGTTTATTGATGGCTGCACAAAGTTTTCTTGGGTGTATTTCTTAATTAAGAAGAGTCACATATTTGAATACTTTAAGTAGTTCAGGAATATGATTGAAAGGAAAACAAGAAAGAAGATAAAAATTCTCCACTCCAATCAAGGGGGAGAATACAGGAAAGATGAGCTTATCAAGTATTGTAAAGATCATGGAATATTGCAACAGTTCATAGTACCCCATACTCCACATCAAAATGGAGTAACTAAAAGAAAGAACAAAACACTGGTGGAATTTGGTAGGAGCATGTTGAAAGATAAGAATCTTTCAAATGGTTTTTCGGCTAAAGAAGTGAATACTACAATTTATTTGAAAAATAAGAGTCCTACACAGAGTCTTGAGTTTAAAACTCCTTATGAAGCATTATATGGATTTAAGCCTGCAGTAAAAAATTTAAGAGTATTTGGGTCTAAAACATTTTCCCATATTCCAAAGGAAGACAAAAGAAAACTAGATTCAAAAGCCATCAGATGTACCTTTATAGGGTACTGTTCACAACATAAAGTTTACAGATTATTTAATCTCTCTAATCACAATTTTTTTTTAGTAGAGATGTCAAATTCCATGAACAGGATCATGAAGAATCTCATGAGCACAATAAGGAATGGGATATTCCATACTTGGTGGAAGAAGAAGCAGGAAACAATGAGGATCAACACCAGACAAAAGCAGAAGATGAGCAACAATAACAACAGTAACATATATAGTAGATACAGTAGCAGCAGCATCAACAGATACAACAGTAGTAGCAGCAGTGGGAAGAAAAAGAGAATGATGATCAAACAAGGTTTGAGGCTATCCCACCTCTCAGGAGATCAGGTAGGAAAGCTCAATTGTCTGCAAAATATAGAGAAAATTCTTTTATAACTAGTATGATGAATGTGGTTGAACCTTCTAGTTATAAAGAAGAAAATGAATGTAGATATTGGAAAACATCCATGGAACAAGAACATGAATCAATAATCAGGAACAACACTTGGGAACTAGTTGAACTTCCTAAAGGAAAACAAACCATAGGTTGTAAATGGGTATACAAACTGAAGGTTAATGCAGATGGAACCATAGAAAATTAAAAACTAGATTGATAGCAAAGGGGTATTCAAAAAAAGAAGGTATAGACTATGAAGAAACCTTTGCCCCTGTAGCTAAACTAAACACTACCATAATGTTAATTTTTTTAGCTACTAAGAAATATTGGTTAATACACCAACTAGTTGTAAAGTCTGCATTTTTGAATTGATAACAAAAAGAGGAGGTTTATTTAGAGAAACCTGGAGGGTTTGTCCAGAAAGGGAAAGAACATTTAGTCTGTGGATTGAAGAAAGCACTTTATGGACTAAATAAAGCACTCAGGTCTTGGTATGAAAAAATTGATTGATTTTTTCTACAATTTGGCTACAACAAAAGAAAAATGACCCTAATATTTACACCATGGAAGATGAACAACGACGCATAGTGATGATTTATTTGTATCTAGAAGATTTAATCATTACATGTGATGCTACATATCTTATCAAAGAAATCAAGCAATAGATGCCACAGGTTTTCGAAATGAAACACCTTGGTGAATTAAGATACTATTTGGGTCTTGAAATCTGGAGAGATTTCGAAAAAAAAATTATTTCCCAAGGAAAGTATGTCAAAGGCCTGTTAGAGATATCTATGATGGATCAGTGTAAGATTGCAGTAGTACCATTACAAAGAACATCAAACTGTAGAGTGAAGATGGCTCAAAGGAGGCAGATGTGACACTTTACAAATAGCTAGTTGGGAGTCTAATCTACCTAACCACCACTAGACCAGATTTGGTTTATGTAGTGAGTGTGCTAAGCCAATATATGTCCAAGCCACTTGAAGGCCATTGGAACGCAATGAAAAGTGTTTTGAAGTATCTACAAGGTACTGTAGATTACGAT
Source organism: Pinus taeda (assembly GCA_000404065.3). Classification (NCBI taxonomy): domain Eukaryota; kingdom Viridiplantae; phylum Streptophyta; class Pinopsida; order Pinales; family Pinaceae; genus Pinus; species Pinus taeda. The sequence continues at coordinate 48,466 of APFE030018888.1, forward strand.
ATTATTTACACTGACTCTTTTGATGTTAGATTGACAGGATTTGCATATTCAGATTGGGCTTGAGATGTAGATGATCATAGATCCATAACAAGTTATGCATTCAGCATTGGATCGAAGTGTTAACATGGAGCAACAAGAAGCAGAACATAGTCTCCTTGTCCTCAACGGAAGCAGAATATCAAGCCATGTGTGTAGCAACGTGTGAGGCAGTTTGGTTGTGGAGACTTCTCCAGGATGTTGATGAAGAATAGATAGATGCAGCAACAATCAAGTGTGATAATCAGAGTTCAATCAAACTTGCTAATAATCTGTTGTTCAACAAAAACACTAAACATATTGATACACAATTTGACTTTGTTAGTGAGAAAGTGAACTCAAAAGAAATCCATTTGGTATATTCTAATACATGTGACAATGTTGTAGACATTTTCACTAAGCCTCTTGGCAGGAGTTTGAAATGTTTAGGGAGATTTTAGGCATGTTTGTGAACCCCTTCTCCATAAGGGGGAGCATTGAAGACAATGGAGAATATCCTAGAATAGTGTGAGTTGGTTCACATGACCTTAGGATAGGAATTAGTTTCTTAGGTTATTGTTCTCACTTCCCAAAAACCATGATTACTATATAATGTGTGATGTACATGAACAATGTATAGCATTCTACAAAGCCAGACTCTCCTGGTTCAGACTCTCTTTCATAGAGCTAGCCAGTGGATTCTATTTCTTTTAATACAACATTGCCATTTTTATCACACAAAACTTGAAAGTGATTGGAAATCCATCATTCATTGGGCCCGTCATTTCATAGATTTACCTGATCAACCTTGGAACAACTTTGTCATTGATATTTTAGATCTTTCTAACTGTTTTCTAATCCTGAGATACCAATGCTAAGAGACAGACATAAAATTTCGGAAATATTATCATATGTCGGCCTCATTAACTAACAAATGAAACAAAATCTAAGGTGGTTTCTTAACACCCGCTTCAACTCTCTATGGATGAAGACTTCAGAAAGGTATAAACTGACAGGAAGTTTACCAATTAGTTGGTATGCTATGTGATGTTTTGGTTGCAATAAAGTTGGTTTCTCTAGGAAGAATAACCAAATCAATGTCCACAAAGAGATTATAGACTATATAGAAGGGGGTGAAACTACCAAATGAAGGAACAATGGAGGATTCAGAAGAGACAACTTCTCTCTCTGAAACATTAGTTTTACAGCTAACTAGATCACAGGATATTCTAATGCTATTGGTCGATGTCAAAATATTTTGGAAGAAAAAAATCCTTTGTAATAGCCTTCAAAACCTCAAAGGGTGTTTTTTCCTATGATTCTTGTTACACTCAAAACCATAGTTATATTATCAAAATTAAAATGATCACTAATTGTATTTGTTATTTTTTTATTTTATAACATAAGAAACCTAAGTGTATATTGAATAATAAAATCCCAACTTCAAGTTCAATCAGATGCCCACAGTAATCCAAAATAGGCAAAGGTGTAGAGAGGATATTAACTTTTAACAAGAACTGCATGCAGCAGTAGTCCCGACCGATTTGACTGGGGAGCAAGCAGGTTTTTCATCTGGCCTGGAAAGGTGATTTACTAGATTTTGTAAACCTAAAGCTGCAAGATCATATATTAAAATATTAAATGTGACCTGAAGAGATATTCCCAGCATTGGATGGCCAGCTAAAACTGTTAACATTTCTAAAAGGCATTTCTAAGGGAGAGAATGTATTCTATCTTAGAGTTGGAATTTTATAATTGTAAACAAAATAACAATTAACTTAAGAAATCTGTAATATATCTCCTATTTAATATTGTAAACATGAATTTTTAATGAATTTTTAATTCAAGTGGAAGAACTAATACCTTAAAAAACTACTAATTTCCACTAAAAAATTGCTACTTTCCAATAAAGAATGGAACTTTGTTGTCACAGTTTAGGTAGCTTTGAAAGAACAAAATAGCAATTAGAAAAACACATACTACAAGACCTATTTTTCCTCCAAAAATAGGTACTACAGGACATTCCATTAGAGCGTTAAGCCCAATTGATTGTCAAGCCATTCAACAAAGTTCTATTCTTCTTTCAAAGGGATGAGGCCAAGTGGAAGTACTGGGCTATCTTAGCAAAATAACTACCACTCAAACTTAGTACTCGAACCAAAGAAGGTTTGCTCTTTGTAGTACAATGAGTTGGGTATATGATTTTCTTTTATCAATCAATTGTGAATCAAATATTTACATCATTTCCTTAAATTAATTTTATTGAATATTTACATCATTTATTTAAATTACTTTTATCAATAAAGAAAATAGTTTCTTTTTATATTAAGAAAAGAAAATAGTTTGGTTAAGTTGTACGATTAGAAGGGTTACATGTAGATATCACAATTAAAAATACTCCAAATCTTACACTTCATAGCATAAATAGATCCTAATGTTGTGACCTAATAGAGCTTAATCTTGGGAGAAAATGCTTGCAAACTCAATACAAAAAACCTGGAAAGTTTCTACAATAAAACAAGGAGGGGAAATTGCAATTTTTACATGATGTTTTGGAGTCATGACCATAATCAGAGCTTGAAGAGATGCAAGAAAAACATTAAAACTCCCATTAAGTATACTAGTTGTCGCCTCTAAAACTAAGCTTCGCTTCATTATTGATAAGGTACAAAACTCAATTATTATTCCATTGCATTCATCACCTCGAGCAGGAATTGCTTACAATGACCCAAAAGGTATGACTAGCAAACCATCATGTTGGGATTCTATGAAGAATTCTAATCTAAGATCCAAGAAGCAATTGCTTACAACTAGACAAAATGTACATCTACTAACCCATCACACTGGGATTTTATCAATAATGCTAATCTAATATTCGAGATATTGTTGATTTTAATAACATTAAGGAAGTTATTCCCAAAGAAATACCGGAAAATTTGCAAATGTTGTTAGTTTGTAGATTTGAAAATACTCTATTAACACAATACCAATAATCTAAATTAATACAAAACCAGGCGACAATATGTACTTTAGGAATTTACAGGGTAATTTCCTTAGACAGAACACCAGAAGGACACCGCTCACAAACAGATCACAGATCAATACACCAATATTTTGACGTGGTTAAAACCCTCAGAGAGGGAAACAGTCCACGGCCTGCGCCAACGTGGCTACTACAGGCAATTTATTAATAAAGAATGAAAATTTACATAAGCTTCTCTCATGCACGGTTAACCTACAAATGACCCTCCATGCGCTTTAAATAGAATTCATGACCAATCGGGTGTCAAGCCACGGATCAAGTGTCGGTAATACCGAGGAGAGAATGAACCGTCGGATCACTACATATCGTGACCGTCGGATTGTAAGTTACAAAATGTACAACGGTAAAGAAACACACTTTAACTAACTCTATACCTAACTCTATACTAGACCAAGTTGAACTTAACTATTTCCTATGTGTCGGAATATCCTAACATCCCCCCTTAAGAACAACTTGGGATAGGATTGAAGGATTTACAAATATGACACAATAGGAGAAGGAAGGAGGCACTAGAGCTATCCCCCCTTAGTGACAACTTCCTGAACTCCAAGCATATATCGAAGTTTAGTGAACTTCGCCTCTGTGAGAGCCTTTGTGAAGATGTCTGCAACCTGATCATCTGTTGAACGATATTGCACTTCAAGAACATGGTCATGAATGAGCTTTCTGATGAAGTGCATGTGAAGTTCAATGTGTTTGCTGCGCTGATGCTGAACTGGATTTTTGCAAAGCTGAATGGCACTTTGATTATCACACCAAAGTGTAGTCGGATGCTGCTGCTCAAAGCCAAATTCTGATAGGATCTGACGAAGCCACAAGGCTTCCTTACTAGCTTCCACGGCACCACGATACTCTGCTTCTGCTGACGAAAGAGAAATGGCGGCCTGTTTCTTACAAGCCCATGTAATAGGTCCTGAACCAAGAGTGAAGACATAACCGGCAGTAGACTTCCGATCATCAGGGTCACCAGCCCAATCAGAATCAGTGAAACCAACTTATAGAGGAGTTGCTTTGGCACTGTAATGAATCCCAAACTGTATTGTACCTCGAACATAACGAAGTATTCTTTTAGCTGCTTTCCAATGACTTTCACGGGGGTTTTGCAAAAAACGAGCAACAAGGCCAACAGCAAAGGAAAGGTCAGGACGATTATGGGTTAAATACAAGAGTTTTCCTACAAGTTGACGGTATAAGGTAGCATCAACTTCAGGAGAAGTACAAGAGACTGAAAGTTTGACTCCAGACTGAAAGGGAGAAGGAGCTCGCTTACAATCTTCCATGTGAAAATGACGAAGAATATCACAAGCATACTTGGACTGGGAAAGGGAAATACCCTCCTTGGATTGCAAGACTTGAAGACCGAGAAAATAGTGTAAGTGTCCTAAGTCTGTCTTTTCAAATTTCTTTTTAAGGCTGGACTTCACATGGTTTATAAGGTTGGGATCACTACCAGTAAGAATAAGATCATCAACATAAAGAACAAGGATGATAAGAGAGTTGCCCACTTTCTTGGTGTAGACAGTATTGTCAGAATAACACCTAGAAAAGCCAGATTCTAAAAGAAAGCTATCCATTTTGGCATACCAAGCCCGAGGAGCTTGCTTAAGACCATAAAGAGATTTCTTAAGTCGACATACAAGGCTGGAGTCTGTTTGGATGAAGCCAATGGGTTGTTCCATATAGATTTCTTCATGCAAGTCCCCATGCAAGAAGGCAGATTTAACATCCATCTGATGGACTTCCCATTTTAAAGAGGCAAGAAGGGAAAGAACAAGGCGGATAGAGTTCATTTTGGCAACAGGGGAGAAGGTTTCATTGTAGTCAATGCCTTCAACCTGTGAAAATCCCTTAGCAACAAGACGAGC
>APFE030018900.1:31928-68459 GCA_000404065.3 Pinus taeda
AAAAGAAAACTGCCTTGGAAGAAAGAAAATCTAAAAAAGTGTCCTTTAAAGATGACTCTAAGAAAAAGATTACTAAGGATCCATATGAAATGGAGGGCCTTCAAAAAGTCCTTAAAACCATGTCGAACGAAATGGTTGAGATCAAGAAACAAGTATCATAATCCTCAACGAAGAAACCATATAGGAATTTCAAGAAACCCGAGTCCAAACCTCCACATGTTATATCATATGCAGACTCAGATCCTGAGGAAGAAGAAGAGGAAGAAACAGTTACACCATCTGAAGAAGAAGAAGAGGAAGTAGTTGAATGTCACGGGATGGGGGACTTTATACTCCCTAATTCCGATACTGACGCTGAGCAAGAAGCCTTTCCTGTCACTACAAGGAGTAAAGGTACTCCCGAACCCGTTCAAGCTAATCCAAAGAAAAGGAGTGCTGGAACCAATACCGTAAAGGAAAAGGTACCCGCTAGAAAGCCAGTCGCGACATTATCTAACAATCAGCCATCATCCTCTACTACACCTTCATCATCTAAAACATTGGTAGTTTCTGATTCGATGGATTATAACTTTGTCGATGAAATGAAGAAAACTAAGGCAAACATCACCATGTTTGAACTTAGTAAATTAAAACATCAGCAAAAATTACTACTCAAAGAACTGAATGTTGTTCCTTCTTCACCTCTTCCCACCATTAAAGCTGCAAGCGACTCAGGACAACCCCCTGCTGGTAGAGTTGAGGCAATTGACACAATTCTGATTGGAGATAGATCAAACTCACATACCCCTCCTTTCCTCTTCACTTATGAAATTTATAATCGAAACCTACACAACTGCTTAATTGATTCTGGGGCATCCTCGAATATAATGCCTGCTTCAGTTTGTTCTAAACTGAATATACAACCCCAGAAGTCTTCTATTCACATTGTGCAGTTAGATAGAACTAAAGTTCAAGTTCTAGGGGAAATAAACTCTGTAATGATGAGGTTATCGGCAGATCCAAGAATAGTCCAAAGGATTGATATTCTAGTTGCCGATATACCTGAATTCTATGGTTGATTTTAAGCAGGGATTGGTCAGAAAAGCTCCATGGGTATATCTCCACTGATTGGTCACATATGTGGCTCCCCTATAAGGGCAAGCCCAATCAAATAAGGATCGATCGAGAGAAACATATGACCCACACTGTTACAGAATTTGAACAAGAAAATCAACCGGTTGCGTTCAACAACAATATCCTAGGAAATTATTCTTCCGAGTCATTTTTCGACAATTATATTGCCCAGCCATCTCCTTTCTCAGTCAACTATTTCGCATCACAAATTGAAAACTTTTCACAGACCAACAGGTCTAAATGCGTTAATGTTACTAAGAATGTTGTAACAAAAACTGTAGATAATTCATTATTTTGGTCTTTATATTTTGATAGATCTAAGTCCAGTGAAGGATCAAGAGCAGGATGCATTTTGGTCAGCCCGCAAGGAGAAAAAACAATGATGTCCTGTAGATTAGAATTTGAATGCACCAATAACACAGCCGAGTACGAAGCTTTAGTCCAAGGACTATACAAAGCGATCGGCCTCAAAGTTCAATACTTAAAGGTCTTTGGCGACTCTCAGATTATCGTTAAACAGGTAAGGAAAATAATTCATTGTCTTTCTAACCATCTTAAGCATTATCAATCGCTGGTACAAGAGCTCACCTCCCATTTTTTAGCATTCAATATTTATTCCATTCCCAGGTCACAAAATTCGGCAACTGACTTGCTAGCCAATGTTGCTTCCAAGCTGCTCCCTTCCAAAGACTATAGTCCATATACGTTTTTAGTAGAATTACTTGTTAGGCCATCCATTCCTGACAATGTAACCAATTAGAGAGTGTTTAACCACGATGATGAAATTTTACAATTTCTAACCTCTGAAAAATCCTATGACAATCAAATCATTGAGGAAGATGAGCACGATACTCAAATGCAAGGTAAACATTACCAATACTGCATACCAACACAGGGTAATGGCTTCAATTGTAAGACAAGGGGTCTCATCACGAGCCAGCTTGTTCGGTTAGATTACTACCAGTGAATGGCATTGTCACTTAACTGGCTAGCACACCAGGGCAATGACTTTTTATCTTACAAGAAAAAGAAAAGAAACACAAAATGTGAAAAAACATATTTTGAATTCATTCTGTTAATCATGCTCTTAAGTGAATGGGACAATAGACAATGATATGGTTTAAAGGTATCCCTGCCGAAACTATAGACGTTTGCTGGCAGCAGAGGCTCTACCTGTGACAAAGGAGTTAATTTTACTAGCTGATTTGGAAAAGTTCTATGTTTTATCAATACTAACCAACAAACGCCAATTTAAAATCTAGAATGTCTCTATTTTTAACAAAAGAGGAAATTAGCGAAGAAAGTTTTGTTTTGTCTAGAGTGCAACAATACCTAGTTATATTAGAATTTTCCCTTTTGAATAAAATTTCTATTTTGAAAAAGTTTAAGTATTTCTATTCTTTTCAGAGATAACTGTTTCTTCCAGCGGATCGCCAATTGTTGTGCCATACAACAACCCCCCATTTCATATCATTATTATTCCAAAAATATAATGTGAAATGGGTCCCTTTTAATTTTTGTTTCAAATTGGTATCAATTTAAAGTTCTATTTCAAAAAGGCCTGAATAAAAGAAAACATTATTAAAAGGCCTTTTCAATAAAACCAATCAAAAAACCCCAACGTAAAACGATTTATCTTTATCATTGCGATAAAGCGATCACAAGATCGCATATCACAATGACAAAGAGAGCACAACTTAAGGGACATCTTGATTTTTGCCGATGCGAAATCGCTATCGGATATTGGCAAAGCATAAAGTAACACAATTAACAACCCTTGCTCTGATGCGATGCGAAATCGGCAATCGGCAATAATACTTAAAGTGCAAATAAGCTCCCCCTCGCCCGATGCGATGCGATATCGCTATCAGCGATCGGCGACTCACCATGCCCTCATTCTAAACGGCCCTACTCGCTATTCTCGACGCAATGCGATATCGCTATCGGCGATCGGGGATTCCAAACGAAACCAAAGCAATAACTTAGGATTTCCCTGATGCCCGATTGCGAAAAAGGGTAAAAAGCGCAGTTTTCAAAGTAAAAGTCATAAAGGCAGTTTAATATGATTTATTCGTAATTAAGGCAATATCCTTTGAAAAGCCACTCATCCGCGTTCAAACTGCCAAATCACCCAAGGCATGCTTCAAATAAATCATTCGGCCATTAACAAAAATGATTGGTATTAATGAGATTGACAGGCCATAACGACCATTTAATGAGAACAACAAGCTTACAATCTATCCACGGATTTGATCCCAAGGCCACCTTAAGTCAATTGATCGCTATGAATGCATCCAGATATATATACTTCATTCTGTTCAATTCATGTTATTGTTTCCTGTGTTACACCTATCTTTCGCTCTGTGCAGGATTCTTCCACAGAGACAGAATTAAGTGGGATGGGAAAGATGTCCAAGAAGACTACAATGCCTACTGCTTCGCCAGCCGTAGGGCAAGCTGTTGTTGATTCAAGCGGTAAGAACAAAGGGCTTATATCAAACATGACTTGCTTAGGACTTACTAGGACCACTTGGCAAGGAACATATTATTTGATTGAAGCCAAAGAGCCAAAGGTGACTGGGATAGAAATCTCATGCAATAGTACTGGCAAATCCGAGGCCAATTTAAAAGACTTGGCCAACTCCTTTCTGCACAGAATAGCGGCTCGGGAGCAAATTCTCCCATATACGGATGTGGTAAGGTGGGCAATCCAAGAGCTCCTAATTACCAACAGATTGTTTAGTACTGCAGACGGGAGAATTTTCGGTTCTTTTCGAGCCGAAGATCTAAGGCAAATGTATCACCTACCGGCAGAAGAGAAAAAATATAACGCGGCATTCCTGGAGAAATTTCGAGCAGAGAACGAGACCGAGTCTGAACCAATTCGAGGCTGGAGACAAAATCCAGCAAAGCACAAGCATGAATCCTCGGGTAAGTACTCAGTCTACTCCTTATGTTCTCCTTACTGCTATGCTGGAATTATGTTGTGTAGGCTATGGGGATTGCATGACTCCGCCAATTTTACCATAGAAATGGTCCCCTTAATGGAGGCGGCATGTAGTGGTGAAATTATGGATTGGGTGGTTATATTATCTGACAAGTTAGCCAAATCCATTCTCGATTTTAGGTTTAACTCTCGCGTCACAGAGAGGTTCATTCCACCATTTTATTACAACGCCTATGTGATGGACGTATTATGTTTTAATTCTGAGTTTCCTGTACTTGGATGGAGGTGGACGTCACAAAACCCCACACCCATTCACATATATCATCAAAAGTTGTGGAAGACCAATTATAAGCACCATCTTTATCAAATCTGCAACGGTTTTATGTTGCCAATTCATTACTCCATTTTTGATAAGCCTGCCTCGAAGATTTCTGAGCAAGTAGGGGTAGATTTGACCGTAGTAGCAAGTTGCTTTGGGGAGGAGAAATTCACCTACATCAGAGTTTTCGGTAGTCAGGCCAGGCCACATGTGCTCCCACTTTACATCCCCGATAAGTTACTTGCCAGGAAAGTAGCTTATCAAATCAATGCTGATGGGGTTACTCGGACCCTGAAAAAAGCGAAAAAACATGTTTGGCCCTCTTTTCCCTTACGAATTGGAATTTATACCCTGCATGATATCAAACATGCAGAGAAGGAAGCTGGGAAAATAAAATCGCTCACTCTAGCTACTCTTCCAAGTAGGGAGTATGATCCAAGGAAAATCGCTTACAATGCGCTTGACCAGGCCAAATTGGCCAAGGTCGAGCACAAAGAAGACAGATTCAAGGATTTGTTTGCAACGGCCGAATCGTTGTATCAAGTTAAGTCACTTGCCAGAAATGTGTACAACGATGAAGGGCTAGTCGAATTTAACAGAATTAGAGAACAGAGGTTGCAAACTCTGCCTCTAGACCTGTTAGCAACTAGTCCGACGACGACAAAATCAAGCGAGCCTGAGCAACGCAATAATATGCCACCTCCTACTACATCTAAGTAGCAGGAGGAAGTGCATAATTAGAGGCAGGAAGAGACCCAGGAAAATGTGCAGTGACAGGAAGAAACCCAGGCGAAAGCCCAAGAAGAGAGCAACTCTAAAATTGATGATGATACACTAGTTGATCCTAATTTTCTCTAGCAATGGCAGCAATTCAATTCAATTATAGGCAACCTAGAGTGCTCAAGAGATGATGAGGTTTCTAAAGAAGGCAACATGCAGGAAGTGACATCGAAACTGGTTTCAGGCAAAACCAGTGACCTACCCAAATAAAAAGAAACAGAGATAATTCCTAAAGATCCATTGGGCGAAATCATTTTGCAAATTGAAGAGATTCCCCCTTTGGATGTATTTTATAGCCCTAAGCATAAATTTGTTGTAAAGCGACAGAGGAAAAGGAGAAGAGCTGATCAACCTTCTCTATTCCCTGAATTAGCAGTGACGTGCAATGTTGTGTGGAAAGAGGAATTCGACCCCTCCGATGACTTAACCAAGCTATCGCAATACGCTGGAGCATATTCGGCGGCGACCATTGATAAAGCATCAGAGGTGAGCAGTTTATTGAAAGCGAAGGATCAAGACATCTCTTCGCTACAGGCGAAATTATCGGAAGTTTAGCAGAAGGCATAGCAGGCGGAGCAGGAATTTCTAGTGCAGCAGCAAAACAATCATCAGCTGACTAAGCAATTACAAGAGGAGAAACAAAGGATTGACGAAGGCGCAATCCAAAGACAAAAGGAACTATCGGCAGCATTGGAGCAATTAAGAATATCGACTGAGGGAACAATGAAAGCTAAAGATGATCAAATCGCTCAATTGTCCAATCAAATTGAGCAAATGGAAAACCTCCCTCAGGTAGATGAGTTCAAAGCAGAAGCGCTTCAGTTAAATAAGGCATTGATTAATCAGGTTAAGCTCCTATGTCAGCAAATTACACAAGCAGAACCATTGTGCGAGTTAGTAGCATCCATAAGCGAAAAGCTAGAAAAAGCAAGGACCGATTTGGATCAGGCTGAAGAAACACTGACAAATTTTATAGAATGGCAGGATTCCAATATAGGCCAGGCGACTAATCTACTGAGAATTCTGGAATCGCACAAAGAAATATTATTCACAGAATGGCAGTCACAGCTAATGAAGGCAGAAAGAGCGATTTTCAGATGCAAAGCAATCACTGGAAATTTGGTTGAATTAGTAAATAATACACTTTATTTGTCTAATATGATTTCCCAATGTACTCCAGGTCAATTAACTGCGAAAAAGATGTTGGAGCATTCATGCTACCCGGAGTTGGAGAAAAACGGAAGATTAATCACTGGAATCAACAGTTTAACATGGGATGCTTGTTGGTTCTTCTTAGTGAAGCCATGCAGCAAAAGAGCCACCTTAAAGTGCCTCACAGATGTTGTCGGGTATATTATACCCGACATTTAGGATGCCACCTTCGCTGCCCAATTCAGCTTGCGCCTCAACAGACCGCCATAAGTGGAGTCGATGCTTGCGATAAGCCAGCTCAGGTTTAAAGGCAAACAACCTGAGTCATGATTCACATCACCGACTGCCAGATCGCCCCAGAAAAATAGATCGCATTTACTGATACCAATTTAGTAGGATTTTGTTTCATAGATTTTTTTAGCTTAGTAGTATTTATAGACCCTTTCATGCATTTAGAAAGGGTCGTAAAGTTTTGTATATGACTTAAACCCTGAAGTTGCACTAATGTACTTCAGGGATATTCTTTTATGAAACTGGACCAATTATTCTGATTTAATGAGGAAGGTTTTTACGCAAATGTGCACTACTGTCATTGTTTAAAAGCATTTCTGTGTTGAAGAAGGAATTTTGAATAGCGATTGATATTTCGGATTGATCTACAGCTCACATGGTACTATTATCTACGTCTGTACTCATTTTTGTTATATGAATTGTTGTTTAAATCACTCTTGCTATTATCGCTTATATATATATATGTGCTTTTCGCAGCATCCTTTATGCATTCCACTATTGGTTGTTTATCGCATGCTTCCCTTTCAATCGTATATATGTATCGATGATATCAACAGTGAATGTAGTAATTTGTATTTATCGCTTCATTGTGACTATTCATATGAAGTAATCTTTTAATGATTGAATATCTCTTATTTATTTTACAGAGTCATCTACATTTCTGTTAGATAGATAAAGATTATTTAACGTTGCATTCCGAATGAATAAGTTGTTCCTGGGATTAGTATTAGTTTCCCTATTTTTGTCAATAGAATAAGCTAGTCGCCTACCACCAAAGCAAACTATTCATCACCCATCCATCCCTTTTATTTTACTACCAGGAAACTGGTCCCGTTATCTCCAGTCGAAGCCACCATCCCAAACGGAAAAGGAGCTGTACTAAGGTCCGGACCGGGTGGTTATCCCCCAATGTTGTTGCAGCGATTTTCGAGGCCTCAACAGGTCCTCTCCTTTCCCTGCCAGTTGCCAAATGGTGCACTTGGCATTCACATTGCTCGCATACGTTGCTCTTCTTGCGCTACACTTCACCACTAGGGAAGGCTACAAATGGACTGGGTGTGTGGTTCTTTGATGCCCTGTCCAATGCCACGCTCCTCTTGCTCTTCCTAAACTTTGATCCCAAGAGACATCAGGGGCACTCCAACATCATGAAATCACTAGATAGCCAACAAAAGAACACTAGGAACCTCTGATAGAAAATGCATTCAACTGATGATATCTTCTACGAAAAAATTTGCAGGATTAATGTGGGTAGAATTATTTCCAGTAGCTTGCAAAGCAGGGCTCTCTGTCTCAGATTTTCAGAGGGAATTTTGATAACGTATAGTGTCTGCATATTGTCATATAACGGTGGGCATTTTGAGAAAGTATAATATCTGCATACGACATAACGGAGGGGAGGGCAATTTGAGAGAGTATAATATCTGCATACCATCAACCAAGTATTTGCATAAATGTATAAATGTGATATATGTTCTTTATAATATACCATCAATCAACTATCTGTTTATTAAACTTCTGAGATCATCGATTTGTTTGTATTAGGCCTATAGGAATATTGTATCTAAAGGAGCTCTTATAAGTTTCAACATAATTACACTTACACCCTTTATGATCCTTTTCTTTAATGACCCTTGTTGAAATATCTTAAAACTCCTTATTCTCTTTTCAATTAATCTTCAAGCTGCCTTTTTCCTTCTTATTCACCTTAGCTCCGATTTCATGTTGGAAAATAAAAAAGGAAGAAATATTTTCTTGATGTTGATAATTACTTGTGATATTCTTATGTTCTTATCTTAACTTAGTTCATCAAGCAATTACCAAAAACATAACACGAAGATCAAAGACATTAGATGTAGGCAGAAAGCTAGGGAAAAACCCCTATCTAAGGAAAAACTCATTCAACAACTCTTCCTTTATTAGTTTCATGAGATGATCCAGGACTCCTTGACCTAGACACAAACTTCCTCCAATCACCGAGTTATCCCTTTCCCTTCTTTTGCAGATGATAATCTTCCGGCAACAACTTCGACCTTGATGCAACAATAGATCTTTAGCCTAGCAGAAACTTCGACCTAGGAGAAGCAATAGAAATTCGACCTAGTAGCAGCAACAAAACTTCGACCTAGTAGCAGCAACAATACTTTAATCTAGAAACTTTGACCTAGTAGCAGCAACATAACTTCGACCCAGAAACTTCAACCTAGAAGAATCACTTCGACCTTCCATTAAATATCCCAGTAAATTCACACATGTGAGAGACAAGCAAACCAGGAATTTTGACTTTTATCCTTCTCCATCAATTCCCCTTCTTCTCTTGGAATTTCCCACTTTTTTCTGCCCCTCCTTTCATATCGAACTTGTGAGAGTGTGTCTTCCAAATGAATCGAATTGCATTGTATATATTCCCTTTTCGGGAGTTCGATTTAACCTCTTATAGGCCGACTTGGTGTGGAGGTGAAAATTGACTTATTTTATTCAATAATAATTCTTTTTACATGATTCAAAAGCCCAAGAAGGGTCCCATTAAATGGACAATGACTGAAATGACTAAAGACAAAACCTAGAAGTCCTCAATGGGGACTTTGACCTAAAACAAGATGACCCAAGCATGAAACTAATGCTTTGATAAGTCATAATAATAATAATAATAATAATAATAATAATTTTCTTTATTTTGATAAATATGTTTCATTATGGTTCAAACACAATTATGAATACCGAACCTAGTTACATTCTTCAACACATACTTCTAACTTAGAAGTCTAAATTGGGTATTATAGGTGTATTCATTGCAAAGCCAGTTTAGAGAGAAATAATTTTGATGGCACAAATTTTGGAGAAGTGCTTTAAAATTATTTAGAACTTTACTATCATTTGAGAGAAAAATCCACATAACTGGAATTGAGATGCATCTAATAGTTTTATTGGTATGCACAATTTTTGCAAAGTCAAAGTTACAAGGATAAATAAGAACTAAATTGAATAATATTGTTGAAGAGGAAACATGAATCTTGGAAAAGAGCCTCACATCCATGAAGAAGATGTTAGAGAAATAAATATTAATGTAGAAGAGAAAGAGTCTAATTGGTGTAGAAAGATAATGTAATCATTAATGTTGATGGAAACTATAAGGAACCTGAAGATGGAAGTGTGGAGTCGTAGATCTAATAATAAGAGGATGATGAAAGCACGAGAGAAGAAAAAACATTTGAATGCTCTAATACTTCAAAGCTTAATCATTTGCAAAAACAAATGAAGAATGAATCATGTTCAAGGTATGTGAAAGGAGGAAGAGACCATTCAAGAAGATAAAACCATGGAATATGCAAACATTCAAGCAAGCATGTTAGAAGCAGAAATGTCAGTACAAAAAATGTACTTACATAGATTTTGTATGTAAGTATAAATAAGTACTTATAATATAGAATAAAAATTGAGTGGTGATTACAAACCTTCATGGTGGTGCACCTATATAGGCATTAACTTGCCACAAAGGTGAATAATCACATTGTTTAACCTTTGCCCCTTCATAATTAATGAAGTCATTAATTAATTAATTATTATTATAATTATTATTATTATTAATTATTATTATTAATTAGATTATTATTTATTTAATTAATGTTTTATGAATGTTTTATTCATAGCAAAGAGAAAGAGTCTAAGTGTGTAGAAGTCATTAATGTTGATAGAAACTATAAGAAACCTAATGATGGAAGTGCAGAGTTGTAGATCTAATAATGAGGATGATGAAAGCATAGGGGAAGAAAAATCATTTGAATGCTCAACTACTTCAAAGCTTAAATCATTTGCAAAAAAAATGAAGAATTAATCATTTTCAAGGTATGTGGAAGGATGAAAAGACTATTCAAGAATAGAAAACCATGGAAGATGCAAACATTCAAGCATGCATGTTACACTAGGCTAAGTTTTATGAAGAAGAAATTTAAATAAGAAATTAATTAGTTAGTATATGTTGTAAGCCACTAATCAAGAGACACATGAATCACTAAGGGTTGCATGAAGAAGAAAATTATGTAATTCATTTTATGCCACTATATTAAATTATGCCCCATGTTCAATCACTAAGGGTTGCATGAAGAAAAAATTATGCAATTAATTTCATGCCACTCTATTAAATTATATCTTACTTTAAGTGGCCACAAACCTTTTCATTTCATTGTTTTTCAGTAAGCCTACCAACCCCTAAACAAAATGGGCAGTTATTTTTTAGTGGAACTTAGCAGTTTGCACAACATGTTCAATGCAGTATATTGGATTCAACAAGGGAAAAAGATTAGAAGTGTTATGTGACAAATAAAATAAATGCAAGGGAAAACAATTTTCCACCATGGTAGGAAATGGAGCAAGTAAAATATGTTACGATAATAAAAAGGTTAAGAAATAGTTCAAAAGGAAAAATCACACACACACACACACACACATATCTTGTCCTAAGTTATATTCTAATATGGTCAAGAAAGTACTTGACATGGTTTGGTCTATAACAACCACACCTTATATATAGGCAAATCCCTTAAACGCACTCACTATTTTTTAATTGGAATGATAACTTTTAGAAAATTGATGTTATGCAACCAGCTCACAACATATAAAAGAGATAGATCAACGACCTAAAACGTAGCCTCTTCGAGGGGGAAACCTCCTTTACATTACACAAATGAACATTTTTGAATGATTTAATGACCAAAACTCCTTATATATAAAAAATATATTATATATAAATATATATATATATATATATATTATATATATAAGAATATATATTATATATATATCAGTCAAAGGGTCACAATATAATCAAAGCCGACATAACAATAATAATATAAGGGCACAACAATAACAATAGTGGGTTTCTATGGGGCACAAGAATAACAATAAGGGGCTACAATGATAGTGGTAATGGGAGAATCACTAGTATTATAGGGACCTAACATGCCCCTCTCCTTCAAAAAAGTGTTGTCATCAACGCTTGAGTAGTTTTGGATGCTTCTATAAAATTATCATCCTCCCATGTGGAATCTTCAGCGGCTAAGTTCTTCCACTTGATGAGATGCTCTGAGATTGATCGATTTCGTAGCTGCCGAGTTCGTGTTTTTGTGACTGCTTAAGGTTTCAATATGATTTTTCCTTCCTTGTCAAGTTATGGCAATATTGTTTGAACTGGGAGCTTATCACTTATAACCTTCTTTAAGCATGAAACATGGAAAATTGGGTGCACTTGGGAAGATGCAAGAAGCTCCAATTTGTATGCCATAGTACCAATCTTTTGCAACACCTTGTATGGACCATAATACTTTGGTGATAATTTATTATCCTTCTTAGCTTGCTTGAGGGACATTTGTTTATATGGTTGTAGCTGTAGAAATATACCCAGTCACCTACATCAAAACTTCTTTCACTACGATGTTGATCTGCCTATTGTTTCATTCTATTCTCCGCCAAAGTGAGGCTATCCTTTAAGAGTTGGAGAACCCGTTGTTGATTCTCGATGTGATCTTCCACTGCTTGAACCTTAGAATTTTCTCTTAAAGATGTTGTGATGGATGGTGGATGATATCCATAAAGTGCCATAAGTGGGGTCATTTTTCCTGCAGTATGGAAGGAAGTGTTATACCACCATTCATCCAGAGGCAACCACTTGACCCATTGTGTTTGTTTATCAGATGCAAAGCAACGAAGATATCCTTCCAAACATTTTTTTCACTATCTCAGTTTTCCCATAAGATTGAAGATGATGAGATGAACTATGAGCTAACTGAGTACCAAGACAAGAAAATAATCTAGTCCAAAAATTTCCAGTGAAAATGGGATCTTTGTCACTTACAATAATCTTTGGGTTTCCGTGTAGCTTTTGAATTGTTCCCATAAATGCAGTAGTAACTGTACGGGCTTTAAATGGATGAGATAATGCACAAAAGTGTGCACTCGGTAAGTCTCTCAACTACCACCATGATGACACTCTTTCCTTCGGACTTGGGTAAACCTGTGATTAAATCCATTGAAACCTCCTCTTGACATTGACTTGGAATGGATAAAGGTTGTAACAGACCCATGGTCTTAATTGTCTCAACTTTATTTTGTTGGAAAACCAAACATTCTACCACAAACCTTTGAAAATCATATTTAAGGCCATCCCAAAAAAATTCCTTCTTAACCCTATGGTAAGTTTTTAAAAATTTTGAGTGCCTTCCTAAGGGAGAGGTGTGCAATTCCAGAAGAATCTTTTGTTTGAGTTGGGAATTCTTACACAGGTATAAGTGATCTTTGTACCATAAAAAATCATATTTCTTACTAAATGTATCAAATGTACTGGGATCTTTCTACAAATTTTGAATGAGTGTTCACAGTTCTTCGTCATTCTTCCATTCATCCCTTGCTTCATTTATCCAATCTAGTTGGATGATAGAGATGGCACAAAGGAATGATTTCACATCCTCATCCTTTCTTGGGAGTGCATCTGCAACAACATTTTTCTTCCCTTTTTTGTATATGATTTCAAAGTCATAACCCAACATCTTTGTGACCCTTTTTTGCTACTCTTCTGAAGATAATATTTGTTCTAAAAAGTATTTAAGACTATCATGATTTGTTTTTACTTTGAAGTGTCTTCCCATTAGGTAAGGTTGTCATTTCTTAAGTGCATGTAGTATTGCTAACATTTCCTTCTCATAAATAGCTTTGTGTGAATACTTTCCTTTGATTGGACGACTTTCGAAAGCAATGGGTCTTCCTTCTTTCATTAAAATAGTGCCAATCCCATTTCCTAAGGAATCACATTCCACAATAAAGGTTTTTGTGAAGTCTGGCATAGCTAAGACTGATGCTTGGCATATTTCCTCTTTAAGATATTCAAAGGCCTTCATTGCTTCTAGAGTCCAAGAAAATGCATCTTTCTTCAGTAATGTTGTTAGAGGTGTTGCTATTTTCCCATAATTCTTAACAAACTTGCGATAATACACTGTCAACCCAAGAAATCCTCGCAAATGCTTTATGGAAGTGCGGATTTTCTATTCCTTAATGGCTTTAATTTTGCTAGGTTCTACCTTAACACCTTCATGAGATACAATATGACCTAGATATTCCATCTCTTGTACTCCAAAGAACGGTTTGGAGGTTTTTTCATATAATTGTTTCTCCTCCAATAGTTTGAGCACCCTGTCAACATGTTGAACATGATCCTTCCAAGACTTGTTGTAGATAAGTTTATCATCAAAAAATATTAACACAAAATTTCTAAGGGTGGGTTTGAAAATGGGATTCATCAAACCTTGAAATGTAGAAGTTGCATTGGTAAGGCTAAAAGGCATGACCAAAAACTCTAAATGTTGTTTTCATAATGTCTTCAGTCTTCATTCTAATTTGATGATACCTAAGTGAAGATCCAACTTGGTAAAGTAAATTTCTCCATGTAATTCATCCAATAATTCATCAATGACAGGAATGGGAAACTTATCTTTAATAGTGAGCTTGTTGATCTCCCTATAATATGGACACATGCGCCATGATCCATCCTTCTTGTGCACCAATACTACTGGAGCAGAGAAAAACTTTGACTAGGTTGAATTATACCAGCCTCTAGCATTTTTGTAACCATACGTTCAATTTCACTCGTTTGGGCATAGGGATATCTGTAAGGCCTGATGTTTGGAGGAGCACTTCTTGGATCAAATGAATAGCATGAAAATGATCATGAATAGGTGGCAGGCCTTTGGGAGTCTCAAACACCTTGGAATGATCATCCAAGACTTTTTAGAGATCTGGAGAAATAGATTATTTCAATGTGGAAACTTCTAGTGAACATAATTGTGCAATTACGCCTTGTTGTTATTTATTTAGAAGCTTTTTCATGCCATTAGAGTTGATTATCTTTCTCAGTTTCCATGCAATACCCCTTAATTCAACTTCCTTTCCTTCCCAACAAAATTTCATGAAAAGTTCTTGAAAATTAAAAGCTATCATACCCAAAGATTGTAGCCATTGGACTCCCAGTACAACATCAGCACTACCCATTGGAATAGAAAGCATAGGACTATTCAATACATATTCTCCCATGGATAGCTTGATATTATGGCACTTTCCGGAGCAATTTACGGTTCCTCCATTTGCAACCATCACTTGACACTCTGGTGCTAGATATAGGAGGAAATTCAATTCCTTGGCTATCTTACAATGAATAAAATTATGGGTACTACCCAAATCAATCAACATTATTACCTTTTTCTTCTTGATATGTCCTTCCATCTTGAGAGTTTGAGGAGTAGTAATTACTGTAAATGCATTACAAGATATGGTTGGATTCATTTCTTCTTTCTCTAGGGTTGATTCCTGGTGTATATCCTCTTCTTTTGACGTTTCTTGTTCATTTTCTTCCTCCTCTTCACAATATATGTAAAATAATTTCTTCTCAGCACACTTATGACCTTTAGTATATTTTCTATCCCAACTGTAATGAAGCCCCTTTGCTCTTTTTTCTTCCAATTGTTGTGGTGTCAACCTTGTAGGTTGTGGAAGGCTAGGGGTAGCAACGCTTCTATCTTTATAAGTATGAGTGGTAGGCTTCCTTGTTGTCATAATTTTGCATTCAATTTTTCTTTCTAACCTGAATGCCTTCTCTAATGAATCAGGTTCCCAAAGGTGAACCTCATGTTGGATGTTATCCTTTAAAGTCCCTATGAAAACATCAACCCTATTCTCCTCTCGAATATCATTGAAGTCCTCAATGTGATCCACCATTGAACCCTTTTATTTGAGATTCATCAATTGGCTAAAGAAGGTGTTTCTCTTTGTATCCTCATAATGTGCTATCATTTTGTTTGTAAAAATTAACCAAGTGACAAATTGTTTACGAGAGAAAAGTTATCGATACCATACAAAGTGATTGGGTTCCAAATATAAAGTTGCAATGCATACCTTTTGTGTGATTTGCACATTATGGAGATCAAAATATTGTTCCATCTGTAGTATCCATGTTATGGGATCCTTGCCATCAAACGTCCTCATATCGATCTTTGGAATGTGGTGGGTCTTTATTCCAATGTTAAAGTCTATGAAATCATGATTAACATTTCTTTTGTTCTCATCATGAGTTTCCTCTACTACCTTTTCACCATTAGGAAGCCTTTCTTGTAGCAATTTTGTCAAACCTTCCTTCAAACCTTCCATGTATTTCTTCTAATCTTCAATGTTGTCATTATTTGAGTCATGATTAACATTTCTTTTGTTCTCATTATGAGTTTTCTCTACTACCTTTTCGCCATTAGGAAATGTTTCTTGTAGAAAATTTGTCAAACCTTCCTTCCACCCTTTCATGTATTTCTTCCAATATTCAATGTTATATTTCATACCATTGATGCCATTCTTCAAACCATCCATCTTAGCTTGTATTACCTTTTGTGAGAGAGAAATTTGTTGCACTTGGTCTCGTAATTTTGATATATCATGTTGCATTTCTTCCTCCTCTTCATGTGTCATAGTAGAGCTTTTAGGTTGCTTACTAGGCATTGCCATTTTCTTTCTTTGGGGCATCAACTAATGATAACTTTCTTCACTATTCCATTTTAATGACTTCAAACTAATTTTTCAAACAAAACTTATACAAGTTTTTAAAAATACTACACACCATTTTTTTATTTGTAGGAGTTTTATATTGAATTTGATGTATCTCTAAAATTTTGGATCACTAAGGTCTAAAATTGCGAACTGTGGTATCCCTCTGAGTTGTCTTTCCAATGCCACCAATTTGATCAAAATTGGATTCTCCAAGAAAGCGTTATGTTGAATCTTCCAATATGACTTGATTATACACTCTTTCAGTAGAGAGAACTTGTATGAAGTGCCATGTGTCACTGTTTCAACCTTCAGACCTGAAAATGACACAAAAAACTACAGTCTGTATTCTTTCTATACCTTCTTACAAAATTCCAATTTGATACTCAGAGAGAAAGTTATGATGTTGTTCCCACAGTCACTTGTTTGGGATGTAATTCAAGATCCTGCACAAACCCTAACTTGCTTGGGTCATATCTCTGAAAATGTAGTGAGAGAAGGTCTGAAATTTGGACTCAAGGGTCATCACGATTTTGGCTCAAATGGGTTTTCTTTTCAACTTATGAAACTTCGTAGAAACAATTTTATAGAAAAACTTCCACGATGACTTGTTTGAAGCAGTGAAACCCTAAAATCCAAACCTCTGATACCAATTGTTATGCAACTAGCTCACAAAATAGAAGAAAGAGATAGATCGACGACTTAAAACATAGCCTCTTCGAGGGGGAAACCTCCTTTACATCACAAATGAACAATTTCTGAATGATTCAAATGACCAAAACCTCCTTTCTATATATAGGAGTCTCGGGGTCACAATATAATCAAAGTTGACATAAAAATAATAATATAAGGGCACAACAATAACATTAGTGGGTTTCTATAGGGCACAATAATAAAAATGTGGGGACAAAACGAGCACAAAAATAACAATAAGGGGTTATAATGGCAATAGTAATGGGGGAATCACTAGTATTATAGGGACCTAACAATTGATAACTTCAAAATCTCAGCTTCCACTATTACACGATAGAAATATTTCATAAATGCCACAAATGTGCTATTTACAACATGTCTCTGAAGATTTTAACCCACAGATGGGGAAACAAATTATTCGCCAAACTACTCAAGCTAAGATCCTTTGACCTGGAACACACTCACATTACCCTAAAAGAAAGACATTAATAATCCACAATTATATACAATCTATCTAGATGCATTAGAAATTTATTCCATAGTGATTAACAATAAAAATTCCTAATCTTCTTTGTTGTATTACGATTAAAAACTCATGGTTAACTACAACCAACAAATATACAATTAGAACCTTACCTTTCCTGTGATCATATACAATAATTATGCTTTTCATTCATCTTCTAGCAACTTTCTCTGTAAACCCATTAATTATTTTTTCAAATTTTTTGAATCATATCAAGAAATCTTCAAAGTTAAATTTATTAATCATTTTAGATAACACTTCAAAGTTGTATAAAGAATAGAGAAAACTCTATAGCCTAAGATAAAGAGGCCCTAAAATCCCACGTGCTTATGGGGATAATCATGGTTTAACGTTAATAAACATTTAAGTGTTAGTTATAATTTCAAGTTGATTCCAAATAAAAACAATTTTTTTTTGTAAAATGAAAACAAATTATCCACTTTAGCAATTTATTGGTCCCATTTACAACACTTCACATTGAAAGAGAACCCCCCTTGTATCTAAACATTTTGTGCAACATCCTTTGTATCTCAGGTAGGGCCATCATTCTACGTTAGATTGTTGTGAATGGCATAGACTATGTTCTCATGATGGGAGAGAGAGCCAAGAAACTCTAGAGGACACCTCTTTAGTCCTTAAAGAAAATATCAGTATTTGGGGGTGAGTTTGCTTGTTTTTTGGAATGCCCCCAAGGGATAATGATAAACTATTTACTTCATTACCTACTAAGATTCCTTCATCGTTCTCTAAAGTTCTCGACATGAATATGGTTTCTATAGATTCACTCATAGAAGTAATAATGAACTAGAAAATAAGAGTAAGCGACTCTCTAACTCACTCCATTACTTTAAGAAATACTCATGCTCTAGGATGCTACATTATGTGGTAGTGTGTTATTCAATGACTAAAATGAAAATAGGCTACGACTAAATTATTCAATATTTGAAGGCAAATGATAAGTGGGATTAGTTGCAAATCCCCTGAAGTAAAGGATTGAATGCAACCCTTACTTTTTTTTACGCAACCTCGAAGCTTTTTGTTCTCTTTCTCTGCACTACCACTCGAGAAGAAATTAAATGGAAGGGTCCACCTAGATATCATTAGCAATTATCCTCATCCCTAAGCACTCAAATGGGTTAAACTTGGATGATAAAAAAAAATACAAATAACTAATCGAAAAAATGTATTGGGAAAAGAAAGCAAAGAAATACCTCACCCTTATTAACAAAGAATTGAACATGAAATTAACAAAATAAGCTGGCCAAAAAAAAAAAAATGAAAATTAGACACGGAATTGAAAAGGTATGTAAAGATATGCATAAGGCATCAAAAGACTTCATTAATCAAAGGAAAACCCCAAAAATTGTAATGAAGGAGAGAAAATGAGCTAACCACCTATGAAAAATATGGACAATCCATATAGCATTTCATAGTAAATCAAAGGAAAACTCCAAAATTTGTAATGAATGAGATCAAATGAGCTAACTGCATATGAAAAATATGGATGTTCCATATAGAATTTCATAGCTCTTAAATGGATCTAAATGGTACTAAGGAATCTAAAGGTTCCAAAAGCACATATACTTCACAGGAAGAAAACACTTTACAACATAAATATATTATTAAAAATCTTAATACTGTGAAATAATAACATCTCATTCCTTTTTAACATTGTAAATTCTATTTTCCCCCGATTGGATTGCAGACCGAGGAGAATGGAGATTTGGGATGGAGTGCTCACCACCCTCTGGTTTCAAGAGCATTAATTGGAGGGGTTGGTGTGGCCACACTCGTGCATACAAGGGCATGCAATATAAATCCCCCCCATTAACAATGATACACAGAATTTGTAGGTGATGAGGGGTGCGACATGTCTGCCTATGTAGCATCCTCGCTTAGAACCAATTTGTTGCTATTGTAAGAGTGAATTAGCCATCTTTTTGGGCAAATTTTAGGCCATTATGCAGTGACGACCTAATATTAATTTGGATGTCTTGTAGCTTGGTAGATAAGAGAGTGTTTCTAGCATACAAAAAAACTAGAGGGAAGTTATTGGTTAGCCGCATCGAGGAAGTAAGTGTTCAGGTTCTACAAGGCTTTAGGCAAAGAGAGAATGGTGGGAGCTTAAGGTGGGTTCAGTTAGGAAAGTTTTGAGGCTCAATTTATTACAAAAGTTAAGGTGTGCAGAGATCTGTATTGGCCTCCTATTTACGACGCTTGATAGTCTCTCCTTTTCGGGTAACTTTGGAAACCTTTAATATTTACTATTGTAATTCCAACTCTTTGGTTAGCTACATGATATAATTTTGGCCATAAGTTTATGGTATTGTAAATGTGGGGTGTGTTTCTATATGGGTGCAGTGGTTGTCTAGTCTAGTTTGTTGTATTATTGGGTCCTTTAATCTATGTTGGTTGTCGGCTTTGTTTTCTTTTATCAACCCTCACCCATTTCATTGTATTTGTTCCTTGGGCAGATGGCTTCTTCTTTCTTTGAGTAGTGTTGAGCTGCTATCGAGTATTATTCCTTTGGTTTAGCTATGGTTTATCCGCCTGGTTTTCTCTTTCCCCCCATTCTCTTTTCTTGGCCAGTTTTGTGGTATCCCTAGAAGGCACTTCGTGTATGTTCAAATGCAATGACAACTTATGAGAAGTGTGTGTGGGGGGGGGGGGTGTGGGGCGGAGGTGTATGTCGAAGCACCCAGGGTCATAACTGAGGCCAATAGCAAGCCCAAGAGGCTGTTGAGACCTTCCATTCGACCGTCCCCCTAGGATCATGCAGGGAAATTCAATAACTAGAGATTATGACAACCATAGATAGGTGAGATTTTTCTGATTCAGAGCTCATGCAGGATGTTGGACAGTGGATTCCTAGCACTGGCCATACCAGGATAAGGAAAAAAAAATACTTTCAAGCTTTATCTCCCTACTAAAAAATGAAAACATTGTTCGGTAGTGTCCTTAATAGGAGGTAGGGAGAACGGTTTATTGTCTTTGTTAGGCTTGAGGATGTGAAATGTGAAAAAAGAAACCAACGATTATATATGGAGATAATGGATGCTCGTCTAGCTCAAATCGAACAACAATATACCATGTGTTCCAATTATGTCAGCGCCTATAGGCTCTAGTGCGAAAAATCTTGCTCGTGTCACCTCTTCAGATTTGTAGTTATCTAATGACTGTAGATAATTTCTTGTATAGTGATTATGCAGCAGACTCTTTAACAATGTTACAATTATTAAAACTTACAATTTGGCTTACAATTTGGCTAATCATTCTATCAATAGATGATCAAAATTGTATGGTTTCCCATTAGCCAAATTCAAACTATTTGACATGAAGTATGATAACAATGAATAAATGACCATAATCTTTGATTTTGTGATGTAATTCAAAACATCCTAATCAACATATTTAGAAAAATACGTTTTTCTATAGGGTGACAAAAGCAACTTCATCATATTACACTAATTCATTATACCTTAGGTGAAGCTTTTCTCATCGTCACTAACGAAAACGTCGTTGTTGCCCTATGGGCATTCTATCTAAAATTCTTTGACCCATACCCTCAATAATCATACACGTATGAAAACTCTCCAAAACTATTTGACCAACACTTAATAATCACACACACGAAAAAACAAGAATAAGTGGAAGACGACATTGATCGTCGAACCCTCACTTAAAAAACACGCAATTTCATTGAATAGTTTGACACAGATACACTCATCAGTCCCCACATGACAATCAACAGTGTCCCACTCCCACTTAAAATATATGGACTATCGACTCGCAGAAAACTGAAATATCTGGACTCGGGTGAGTCGTAAATTCGTTGAACCCACCAGCATGGTTTAGCTTTAATTTGGTGTCACAATTTTTGTAAATTAGATTTTACTGAGGCAGGGATGCCTCATGTCCTTCCAGCTCTAAGCCTTTTAATGCTCTGACATATCTTGGGATACCCCCGGGCTCAGGCAAAATTGATTTTTCTGGGCTGCCTTCGTATTTATCCATTTCCATTATTTCGACATTGTAGTTTGTCGGGATCAATCTCAGGTAATTCTGGTTTTGGATTGCACTTTTGTGAACAAATGAGTGATCCCATATGGAGATGGAGTGAGGATATAAGGGGCAGAGTGAGATACTTGTTAGCAGAGCAGCCCATGGTGGCTCACTTCAGATGGGACCGTATATCTTGTTCTAAGTTATATTCTAATATGGAAAGAGAGTATTTGCCATGGTTGGGTATATAACAACCACACCTTATGCATACGTAAACCCCTTAAACACACTTACTTTTTTTTATATAATTGGAATGATAATTTCTAGAAAATCAATAACTTCACAATCTCAGCTTCCATTATTACACGATATAAAACTATTTCATAAATGTCACAAAGATGTTATTCACAACATGTCTCTGAAGATTTTAACTCACATAGATGGCGAAACAAATTATTCACAAAACTACTTGAGCTAAGATCCTTTGACCTAGAGCACACTCACATTACCCTAAAAGAAAGACATTAATAATCCACAATTACATACAACCTATCTAGATGCATTAGAGATTTATTCCATAGTGATCTTCTTTGTTGTATTATGATTAAAAACTCATAGTTAACTACAACCAACAAATATACATATGGAACCTTACCTTTACATCATCTACCTTGAGTCTATCACAATGATTATGCTTTTCATTCATCTTCTAGCAACTTTCTCTGTAAATCCATTAATTATTTTTTCAAGTTTTTGAGTCATATAAGGAAATATTCAAAGTTAAATTGATTATTCATTTTAAATAAAACTTCAAAGTTGTATTAAGAAAATCGCTGATCTGAAATCAATCATAAACTAAAATTGAAGTAGAATTGATTAATTGCCAACAATGAATTGATTTTTAACCTTAAGTGTTGAATGTGGAAGACTGGAGGAAAGAAGTTGATTTAAGACTGAATCAATAACTTAAGAAACATAATTAAGTATGAATTTGTAGTAAGAACAGAGATAGAAGACAACAAACATTCATTAAGAAGTTCGCCCCTGATGGACTACGTCTCCGGGTCCGCTTTATTAGGATTGATCGAAAGAGGTATTTTACACAGAAAAACACCAGACTAAATGTGCATGTATACACTTCTGGTTGCTATCAACATAAAACTCTCTCTCCTAGCTTTCCAACGCCTATCTCGGTTCCCAATTCCGCCTTTGGACGGCCAAGATACACTGAAATCAATAACTGCCTCTCTGGCTCAACATCTACTTACAAGACTCAAAATCACTATAATGCCTATTACATGAGAAAAATGATGAATTTATAACCCCTCATGATCATTTGAGGCTCTAATGGCTAATCTTGGCATGAATGGTTGCATTAAAGGTTGAATGTGCTCAGTCTTGTCATAGGACACCTTAGGCAAGTGGTTACATGGTGGTTTGATTAGATTTTATGAAAAAACAATAAAAAATCCAAAATACACCTTAGGATAACCTTGAACCAACCGGCGGTTTAAAAATAGTGCGGAGAATCTTAACCGTTGGCATGTGAATGCTACAGTCTAACCACAGGCTGCCACCTCCACAGTCATCCTCTAGCAGTTTTGGCTAACAGTGTGGCCCCAACTGTTTCATGTGACAGCCTAACCTCTGACGGTTGTGGCTTACCTGGCGGTCTTACCCCCGATGATTATCATCCTCCGTTGCGGTTAAGGCTTCATGCCACGGTTACTCCTTCGATTGTTCACATACTACTGGTTCCGCTGCAGTTTAGAGCCCGTGGTTAGGGACTGTGGGTTGTATGGTTTATATTGCATAGTCTGAATGTATTTGCAAAGGTTTTAGTGCTTAGGTTCTAGCATTAGGGTTTTACATTAGGTTTAGCCTTGTTACTTAAATGCTAGGGTTTAGCACATAGGTTTTTAGGAGTTAGATTTTAATCCTTTTTCATCACCTTATATAAAAGAAACCATTACAAATGATATTTTCACCATGTGACAATAAATCATCAAACACCATTGATCAAACAATTTGGACCACATCTACCATGACTTTTTAACCAACACCGGAAGAACTGGAGACAACACCGGACACTAAAGAACATTGGAGAAGTTGACAATGCTGAAGACGACCTGAACTCTCTTGACACACTAGACTGACAAGATCCTCCTTGATCAATCCTCTCCACTTGAAAGCTTTTGGACCACAAAAGTTTGACTTAAGCATATATCAGGTGAGGGTACAGTTCCCTCACCCTTCTGATCTCCATCCACCTTGCCTTGCTCAGATACATGCCATTGAGTCCCACTCAAAGATATTCAACATCTCCACACGTTGAAGATCGAATCTTCCTGTCCAAGATGATATCTTCCTGCAACTCATTCATATACTCAGGTGCCAAATCATCAATAGTCGGAATCTATGTATCTTCCTCTGGATCGATGATCATCGAAGGTTCATACAACTTTAGATTTTCCACATTTACAATTGAGTAAATACGCATGTAAGGAGGTAAATCTAAACAGAATACATTATTTCCAACCTTTTCCACAATCTTGAAAGGACCATACTTAATGGGTTTCAGTTTCTTACCTTGTCCTTTCAACCTATCTTTACTGATATACAACCAAACCTGATCGTCGACCTAAAAATGATGATCGACTCAATGCTTTTCATGACACATTTTGTGCTTGGCCTAACTCTTCTCTAACTGATCCTGCATTGCTTCATGTATCTGCTGTATCCGTTGAATGAACTTAACTGTTTTTTTTGCATCATCATGTTCAACCACTTTATCCTCTCCACTGAACACAAAATCCAACACTGACTTTGGTAGATACCCAAGACATGTTTCAAATAGTGGGCGATTAGTCGAAGAATGTAAGGCTCGATTATAAGCATGTTGCACATAAGGTAAAGAATCATCCCACAACTTAGGATGTTTACTGCAGTAACCTTAGAGAATATGTATGAATGTCATGTTCACAACTTCTACCTGTTCGTCGGTCTATGGATGAAAATTTGTGCTCTTCTTCAACTTTGTGTCCATGATTCCCCACAAAGTGGACCAAAACTCTCCTACAAAACAAATGTCTCAATCATAAATAATGGAAGTAGGTAACCCAAAATGAACCCATACCTGTTTGAAGAACATATTTGTAGTCTGTTCAATAGTCACTTTCTTTTTGTACAGAACAAGAATGCACATCTTGCTGAATCTGTCAACCACAAAATACATGTAATCATGCCCTCTCCTGGAAATAGGAAGTCCTCCAACAAAATCCATGGAAATGTTGTCCCATGGTCGCAAAGGAACTCGAAGTGGTATGTACAAACCAATCTTTCGATTGCTTGGCTTGTTGGATGAACACATCACACATCCTTTAATGTACTTAATAATTGTTTCATACATGCGAGGCTAGTAACAATACCTTTGAATTTGTGCCATTGTTTTGCTTACTCCAAAATGTCCTAAAATTCGAGAAGAATGTGTTTCCCGAAAGACATGCGCTCTTTCTATCTATGGTATGCACAACTTAATATCTTTGAAATCATCATTTGTACTGTATTGTTCTATGTAACTTTCATGTTTTAAAGAAATATTCTGCAGCACTACTGAAGCATTTAAAGATGGTCTAGAAAACATATCAACTACTTTGTTTATGTCACCTTTCTTGTACTTGATTACTAAGTGAAATTGCTGAAGAAATCCCATCCATTTGTAATGACTAGATTGTTGCAACTTAGTTTGAGATTGAAGGTAATGAAGCAGCGGATGATCTATGTGAATCATTGTTTCCTTACCCATTAAAGAATGTTTCCATTTCTTAACACTTTCAACCAAAGAAAATAATTCTTTATCATATGTCGAATAATTCATTACTTCCTTAGAAAAAGTTTCAGCTTGAAAAAAAATTAGTTTCCCTTTTTGAAGTAAGACTGCACCCATTGCATAACCACTAGCATCTGTTTCAATTTCAAATGGCTATTGAAGATCTGGTAAAGCTAGGATTGGTGCTGTGACAATTTTCTGCTTAAGTGTATCAAAAGCTTTTTGTTGATTTCCTCCCCACTGAAAGGTGATGCAACCAAAGAAAAATGAGAAATAAATTTCCTCCAATACTGAATTGCACCTATAAAAATTCTAACTTCAGTCACATTCTGTGGTCTTGGCCACTTAACAATCACATCGATTTTAGCTGGATCTATTTTCAAACTTCCACCTCCAACTTTGTAACCAAGATAATTTAGTGAAGTTTTCCCAAACTCGCATTTGGAAAGTTTAAGGTACAATTTTTCTCCGTGCAACACTTCAAACACCTACTTAACATGCCTAACATGCCTAACATACTCTTCCATACTGGAACTGAAAATAAGAATATCATCTAAGTATATTATGAAAAAATTATCAATGCATGGGTAGATCACATCATTCATAACTCGCATGAAAGTTATTGGAGCATTGTACAAAACAAAAGGCATTACTAACCATTCAAATAGTCCTTGCCTAGTTTTGAATGCAATTTTCCAGATGTCATTTTTTGCCATAAGAATTTGATGATACCCACTTCTTAAATCTAACTTAGTGAAATAAACATCATTTTTCAGTTGATCAAGTAAATCATCTATCCTGGGAAGAGAATACCTATTTTTTATTGTGATTTTGTTTAAGGCCCTAAAGTCGACACACATTCTCCATGTCCTGTCTTTATTAGGAACCAAAATTATGGGTGAGCCACATGCAGATGAACTGGGTTGAATAAAACCTTTTTCAATCAATTCCTAGATTTGTTTCTTTATTTCTTCGTTCTCTATAACTGACATGTGATATATTTTGATATTAGGAAGAGGAGCATCAAACATCAATTGTATCTCATGTTGTATTTCTCGCTTAGGAGGAAGATTTTTTGGTTCTTTAAATAGACTCAGAAAAGATTCTACCACTTTAACCAAACTATCTTTAAACAGAGACTCATAACCTGAAAAAGCATCCTTTCGATCCTTATGTTGTTATTTTACAACCATGAGTACATATTTCTTACTTGAACTTATTAGTCGCTTCAACTCAGTCACTGAAACTAAATCCAAGTGTGATTTGAGTTTATGTGTCCTGACAATATATTCAATCCCATCTTTCTTAAGGTGATATTTATGCTCTTTCCTATGAAACACTGCATCACGATCATAGAGATAAGGACTTGCTAGCACTACTCCACATATGTCTGATGGAATCACATATAAATCCACTTCATCAATGTAATTAGTTGTTATGGAAAATTTTAACCGACACTGCTTTGTGACATTAATCTGAGTCTCTTTATTTAGCCAACCTAGTGGGTATGTTCTTTTGGATGATTTTGTGTCTCCAAACCCAATTTCTTAACTAAACCTTCAGATATTAAATTTTCCTGTGATCCACTATCAAATAATGTATCTATTTTCTTGTGCTTAGAAGTTA
This sequence comes from Pinus taeda, assembly GCA_000404065.3. NCBI lineage: Eukaryota > Viridiplantae > Streptophyta > Pinopsida > Pinales > Pinaceae > Pinus > Pinus taeda. Next base: position 58,777 of record APFE030018900.1, read on the forward strand.
TCCTGATGTGAAATAATTCAACCCTTCTATTCTCATTCAGATGATTTATGTTTGAAGAAGGTGAAGAAGTATAAGAACTTGAACCAATGTCAGAAGTTTTACCTGTCGAAACTATTGCGGTTATTTTACCTTCATCACCTAAGTTGGAGCCCAAATCTTGTTGGATTGTTGCATTAGCGTTCTTTTCACCTTTCTTCTTCTAGAACTTATTTGATTTGAGTTTTGGGTGAATTTTCCAACACTTGGACTCGTCATGTCCGATCCTCTAGAAATGAGTACAAGTAGGTCTTTCACTTTCCTTATGAGCTATCGCTGATCTCTTTCCCTTAAAATTCCCCTTCTTCTTGTTGTCTTTGGAATCCTTGATTTCCATCTGTCTGGATGGTTTCTATGAAAACTTGAATAGTCTGCCACCTAATTCAATATGTATGGCTTGAAAACACACTTCGTCAAAGTCATTAGGATTAAACATCAATAATGTATGCTTTAAATATGAATGTAAACTGCCAATGTACTTTAATAAAGTTTCACATGTATCCAATGGAATACCAAGTGCCAAAGATTTCCTCTTGAACTCTTGAGTAAACTCTTGAACATTATGCCCCTTACCTTGCCTCAAATGTTGCCAATCAATAACAACTTGATTCATGTGTCCCAAAGGATAGAATTGTTTCCTGAGAGCTTTTAAAAACTTAGACCATGAAGAGATGACTTTAGCTTTCCGCTTTACATCTATTTGAGTTTTACTTTCCCACCATATTAAAGTTGTTCCCCCCATTCTAAGTGTAGCTAACTGAATTTTTGTTTTATCATCAGAAGTGTTTTGAATACGACAATACACTTCTAACTGCTTAATCCAGTTATCTAACTTTTCAGGATTCATTTTTCCATCATAAATAGGTAGCTCAAATTTTGCATCAAGTTTCAAAAGAGATGTTTTCTTAGGTTTCTTTTATGTTTCAAAATCTAAACTGGAAGAAGAAGAAGAAGAAGATGATGATGGAGATGATGGAGGAGAAGGAGGTTTATCAACCTTGCCTTTACCCTTCTCCTTCTTCGATGCCTTTGAAGAAGAAGTTGCATCTCTCGCCTTCTTCTCTTCATAGAGTTCTCCCAACATCTACTACATGCTCAAAAACGATTTTTGAAATTGTTCCTTGCTCATCTTCTCTTCAGGAGTTTCACTTGCATCAGATCCTGTCATGGTCGATTTATGAGCGACTTTTCGCTTTCCAATCTATGGATCAAACTCATCAAGTGTTCCTTCTCCACTTCACGACTTAGACCTAGTTAACATTCACTGGAAAAATTTCTACAAACGCAACCTACTCTGATACCAAATTGTATGATCTGAAATCGATTATAAACTAAAACTAAAGTAGAATTGATTAATTGCCAACAATGAATTGATTGTTAACTTTAAGTGTTGAATGTGGAAGACTGAAGGAAAGTAGCTACTTTAAGACTGAATCAATAACTTAAGAAACACAATTAAGTATGAATTTGCAGTAAGAATAGAGATAGAAGACAACAAACATTGATTACGGAGTTCGTCCCTGATGGACGATGTCTCTAGTTCCGCTTTCAAGATGGGTGTATGCTTTAGTAGGGTTTATCAAAAGAGGTATTTTACAAAGCAGAAAAACTAGACTGAATGTGCACACAAGCACTTCTAGTCTCTGTCAATAGAAATATCTCTCTCCTATCTTTCCAACGCCTATGTCGGTTCCCAATTCCGCCTTCGAACAACCAAGATACATTGAAATCAATAACTGCCTCTTTGGCTCAACATCTGCTTAAAAGACTCAAAATCACTCTAATGCCTTTTACATGAAAAATATGATGAATTATAACCCCTCAAGTTCATTCGAGGCTCTGATGGCTAATTTTGGCATGAATGATTGCATTAGAGGTTGAATGTGCTTGGTCTTGTCATAGGAGGACACCTTAGGCAAGTGGTTACATGGCCGTTTGATTAGATTTTATGCAAAAATAATAAAAAACCCAAATACACCTTAGGATAATCCCAAACTCGCATAAGATAAAAAGGCCCTAAAAGACTACCTGCGTATGTGGATAATCATGGTTTAACGTCAACAAAAATTTAAGTGTTAGTTATAATTTCATGTTGGTTCCAAATATTTTTTAAATTTTTTTTGTAAAATGAAAACAAATGATCCACTTTAGCCATTTATTGGTCCCATTTACAACACCTCACAATGAAAGAGAACTCCCGTATCTGAACATTTTGTGGAACATCCTTTGTATCTAAGGTAGGATCATCATTCCACGGGGTTAGAATTTTGTTTTTATGGCGTAAGGTATGTTCTCGTGATGGGAGAGAGAGCAGAGAACTTCTAGAGGACACCTATTTAGTCCTTAAATAAAATATCCCTATTTGGGGGCGAGTTTGTGTGTGCTCGAATGCCCCCAAGGGATAATGATAAGCTATTTACTTCATTACCTACTAAGATACCTTCATCAATCTTTAAAGTTCTCGACATGTATATAGTTTTTATAGATTCACTCATAGAAGTAATAATGAACTAGCAACTAAGAGTAAGAGATGCTCTAACTCAGTCCATTGCTCTAAGAAATTCTTATGCTCTAGGATGCCACATTCTATGGCAGTGTGTTATTCAATGAATAAAATGAAAATAGGCTACTACTAAATCATTCAATATTTGAAGGCGAAGGATAAGTGGAATTAGTTGCAACTCCCCTCAAGTAAAGCATTGAGTGCAGCCCTTACTTTTTTTTAGGCCACCTCGAACCTTGTTGTTCTCTTCCTCTGCACTACCACTTGAGAAGAAATTAAATGGAAGGGTCCACCTAGACATCACTAGCAATGATCCTCATCCCTAAGCACTCAAATGGATTAACCTTTGATGAGAAAAAAAAATACAAAAACTAATGTAAAAAATGCATTGGGAAAAGAAAGCAAAGAACTACCTCACTCTTATTAACAAAGAATTGAACATGAAATTAACAAAATAAGCTAACAAAAAAAAATTTGAAAATTAAGCATGGAATTGATAAGGTATGTAAAGCTATGCATAAGGCATCAAAAGACTTCATAATCAAAGGAAAACCACAAAAATTGTGATGAAGGAGAGCAAATGAGCTAACCATCTATGAAAAATATGGACAATCCATATAAAATTTCATAGTTAATCAAAACAAACCCCATTTGTAATGAAGGAGAGAAAATGAGCTAACTACATATGAAAAATATGGATGCTCCTTATAGCATTTCATAGCTCTCAAATGGATCTAAATGGTACTAAGGAATCTAAAGGTTCCAAAAGAACATATACTTCATAGGAAGAAAACGCTTTACAACATAAATATATTACTAAAAATCTTAAAACTGTGAAATAATAACATCTCATTGCTTTTTAACATTGCAAATTCTAGTTTCTCCCGGTTATAGACAGAGGAGAATGGAGTGCTCGCGACCTTGTGGTTTCAAGAGCATTAATTGGAGGGGTGGCATGACCACCCTTATGCATGCAAGGACGTACAATATAAATTCCCCCCATTACCAATGACACACACAATTTGTAGGCGAAGAGGGGTGCGGCATGTCAGCCTATGTAGCATCCCCACTTAGAACCAATTTGTTGCTATTGTAAGAGTGAATTAGCCATCTTTTTGGGTGGATTTTAGGCCATTGTGTAGTGACGACCTAATATTAATTTGGATGTCTAGTAGCTTGGCAATTAAGAGAGTGTTTCTAGCAGACCAAAAAACTGGAGGGAAGTTCTTGGTAAGTCGTGTCGAGGAAGTAAGTGTTCAGGTTCTATAAGGATTTGGGCAAAATGTGAATGGCGGGAGCTTAAGGTGGTTGCAGTTAGGAGATTTTGAGGCTCAATTTCTTACAAAAGTTATGGTGTGCATAGATCTGTATTGGCCTCCTATTTACGACGCTCGATGATCTCTCCTTTTCGGCTAACTTTGGAAACCTTTAGTATTTACTATTGTAATTCCAACTCTTTGATGAGCTACACGATATAAGTTTGGCCGTAAGTTTATGGTATTGACAATGTGGGGTGTGTTTCTATATGGGTGCAATCATTTTCCAGTTTGGTTTGTTGTATTATTGGGTCCTTTAATTTGTGTTGGTTGTGGGCTTTGTTTTCTTTTATCAACCCTCACCTATTTCATTGTATTTCTTCCTTGGGTAGTTGGCTTCTTCTTTCTTTGAGTAGTGTCGAGTATTATTCTTTTGGTCTAGCTATGGTTTATCCTCCTAGTTTTCTCTTGCCCCCCATTCTCTTTTCTTGGTCAGTTTTGTGGTATCCCTAAAAGGCACTTCGTGTCTGTTCAAATGCAACAACAACTTATGAGAAGTAGGAGGGCGGGGGGGGGATGTTGAAGCACCCAGGGTCATAACCAAGGCCAATAGCAAGCCCATGGGGTTGTTGAGACCTTCCATTCGGCTATCCCCCTAGGATCATGCAGGGAAATTCAATAACTTGATACTATGACAACCAGAGATAGGTGATATTTTTCTCATTTAGAGCTCATGGAGGATGTTGGACAGTGGATTCCTGACACTAGCCATACTAGGAGAAGGAAAAAACAATACTTTCAAGCTTTATCTCTCTACTGGAAAATGAAAACTTTGTTGGGTAGGGTCCTTAATGGAAGGTTAGGAGAAAGGTTTATTGTCTTTGTTAGGCTTGAGGATGTGAAATGTGAACAAAGAAACTAACGATTATCTATGGAGAGAATGGATGCTAGTTTAGCTCAAATCGAATGACAAATTACCATGCATTCCAATTATGTCAGTGCCTCTAGGCTCTAGTGCAAAAGATGTTGCTCGTGTCACCTCTTCAGATTTGTAGTTATCTAGTGACTGTAGATATTTTTTTGTATAGTGATTATGCAGTAGAATCTTTAGCAATGTTACAATTATTAAAACTTACAATTTGGCTAGTTATTCCATAAGTGAATGATCAAAATTATATAGTTTCCAATTGGGCAATGTTACCATTATTATAACTTACAATTTAGCTAGTTATTTTGTGAGTGAATTGTCAAAATTATATAGTTTCTAATTAGGAAAATTGAAACTATTTAACATGAAGTAGGCCAACAATGAATAAATCACTAGAATTAGAATCTTTGATTTTGAGATGTAATTCAAAAAATCCAAATCAACATATTTAGAAAAACACAAATTTTCTATAAAGTGACAAAAGCAACTTCATCATATTACACTAATCCATTATGTGAAGCTTTGCTGATCGTCACTAACTAAAACTTCGTTGTTGCCCTATGGGAATTCTAACCGAAATTCTTTGACCCACACCCTCAATAATCAGACACGTACGGAAACCCTCCAAATCTATTTGACTAACACCCAATAATCAGACCAAAAATAATACAAGATTAAGTGGAAGACACGGCATTGATCGTCGAACCTCACTTAAAAAGCAGGCTCTTCCATTGAATAGTTTGACAGATACATGCTCCTCAGTCCCCACATGACAATCAGCATAAAGTTTCAACACTGTCCCACTCCCACTTGAAATATCTGGACTATTGACTCGCAGAAAACCTGAAATATTTGGACTCAGGCGAGTCATAAATTCGCTGAACCCACCAGCATGGTTTAGCTTTAATTTGGTGTCACACTTTCTGTTCGGGGTAGTTTAAGGAGTCCGAGGCGTTGCTCAGAATGTTGTGGAAATTCCGGTCATATTAGAAAAAAATTTGCCAAATGTTTTTGTAAATCCAAATTATAATAGTTAAATTTCAAAATTTTAAGTGTCTTAAAAGTTTTTAATAGTGTTGAATTTATAAATGAGAGTAAATTATATTTTACCGAGGCAAGGTGCCTCCTATTGTTCCAAGTTCTTTTAACGTTATGACATATCTTGGGAGACTCCCCGGGCTCGGGCAAAATTTGTTTTTCTGGACTGCCTTCGTATTTATCCATTTCCATTCTTTTAGCATTGTAGTTTGTCGGGATTGATCTCAGGTAATTCTGGTTTTGGATTGCACTTCTTTGAACAAATGAGTGATCCCACATGGAGATGGAGTGGGGATACAAGGGGCAAAGTGAGATACTTTTTAGCAGAGCAGCCCATGGTAGCTAACTTCAGATGGGACCATAATGCCCGGGGCTCCACATGGCTTTTCCCCCTTCTGGTCGTTGCCTCTGGGCCCGATCCCCGCCATTCATAATCATTTCGGCAGCCATTTTCATGGGTTGTTGGGAAGCTACGGCAGTGGAGATCAGGGAGATGAGATGGATTTGGAATAGGCATTTTAAGAGGGCCGCAGAGTGGCTTATCTGTTTCCCACTAGGCACGCGCCCTTCCGGCCTAGTCTTCTTTTGGTCATATATTTTCTACCTCACAAAGTACCACCAGCTCTTCGATACGGTCATATGGATCCTCCGCAAGAAGCATCGTCATCATCTGCGTGTGCTAGGCATGGCTAGAGTTCTCGCAGTCACTGCAGATCGTGGCCATCCTCCCCACCACGGTTCTCTATGTCGTGGTCTATTCGTATTTCCTCTATTGTAGCATCGGTTGGGGTTGTTGGTCCTCTCCTCTCCCCTCTAGTTTCCATATGGTTCACTTGGAATTCACGTTGCTCGCCTATGTTGCTCTTCTTGCGCTACAATTCACCAAGTGTAGCGCCCTAGCGCAGCAGCCCGGGCGCGCGCCCTCTGGGAAGTAAAAATCAACCAAGTATGAGAAGTGCACTCCACTCATGCGACGAGTTGGACGCGCAAATATGGAGAGCGGTCATGTGTTTATACCATGCGACGGTGACAACGCATGGGCAGACCGACGAACGCGAAGGTTGGGTGTGGAGCACGTTTGTGGGGCGGTCCCACACGGAGGGCGGGCTGACCATGTGCGGAGGCATCAAACGAGGGCGTCGGGCAGCGAGTTGAGGAGGTCGGCTGGGTGAGCGCCCCCTCCTACGACGCATATAAACATACGACGGAGGATGGACAAAAAATCATCGCATTTCGGCCAAGGATCATCGTAGCTCCTACGCACAGTTCTTAAGTGCGAAGAGGGGAACGGTGACCGCAGGCCGCACGGATGCGCCCGCAGCACCGAGCAAGACAAGTGCGGTGCGACAGTTTACAACAACGCAGGTAGGGTTGAACGAGCGCGGGTGAACGCCGCCCCCCCGTCGGGTGGAACGAACGGGTGAGGGCGCGGTGACCCGCCCGCCGTGGCAAAGGCAACGCGTTGGTGGAAACGGTGTGGGTGTGCGCGGTTGGAATGGCGTGCCCGGGTATGGTGAAACGCTTGGAAGTTGGCACGGTGCGCCCGGTTGTAACGCTCCTTGGTTTCTTTTTACGGTTCGGGCAAGACCGCCGTGCGCTCTTGCACCGGCGGGCGCCCGCCCAGTTGTAACGCTGGTCGAGCTAGTCTCCCGGTCATTTGTAAATTAACAATTATATAATAAAAGCATTTTTATTATATGCATTATGATTTTTCTTGATTATGTTTATCATGATGTTATAATGTTATTCCGCACATTATAATTTAATAAGTGAAGATTTAATAAAGTGAAGACGTAGTTCGTAAAACGCTCAACCATGGAAACGGTGAATCGTTTAGGCGGTGCCGCACCCGCTCAACTTAAGAAAAAAAGAGTTGGGGGCATGACAGGTGGTATCAGAGCAGGTTCACATGTGATTCAAGCTGCGGTTGAAGTTGATGATAAACGACGAGAATGGAAATGTATGCAGGTTATGGAGAAATCATGGATGAACAGTCTGGGTTTCGTAGACTTGGTGGTTCATGGGAAGACCACTCAAGCTCTTGTGGACACAGGGGCCACCCATAACTTCATGACGACACGGTTGGCTAGAGCTGTTGGACTGACGATCCTTCCATCCAACATGGAGGTCAAGGCAGTGAACTCTAAGGCCAAGGTGACGGGTTTGGCACACGAAGTGCCGGTACAGATAGGAGACTGGACGGGTCAGTTGGACTTCACGGTGATGGAGATGAATGAATTCAACGTAATACTTGGACAAGATTTCTTGAATGGAAACAAGGCTATTGTTGTCCCCTTCTGTGATGAGGTGGTGCTGGTTGGACAGACACGGACTTGGACTTTGCCCACACATAGACAAAGGAGGGAGGTCAATGTGCAGCATGTTTCTGCACTAAGTTTGGAGAGAGCCATGAAGGAATCAGACGTGGAGACATATGCGGTGATGTTCAAAGGAGTCGATGGTGATGAAGTGGGGACGCCTATTTCAGCTGAGATTTCTGAAGTGCTTACCGAATATGCAGATTTGATGCCTGATGAGCTTCCAAAGAAGCTTCCACCAAGGCGTGCAGTGGACCACAGCATTGAGCTTGAACCAGGGAAGGAACCCCCGGCTAAAGCACCTTATCGGTTGTCAGGACCTGAGTTGGAGGAATTGAAACGACAGCTAAAGGAGTTAGCTGATGCAAGTTTCATTAGACCTTCAAGGTCCCCATATGGAGCTCCAGTATTATTCCAGCGAAAGAAGGATAGCAATGAGCTAAGGATGTTCTGTGACTACCGTGCATTGAACAAGCAGACGGTGAGAAACAGGTATGCTTTGCCATTGGCTGATGATTGCTTCAACAAGCTTGCGAAGGCCCGAGTGTTTTCCAAACTAGACTTGAGGCATGGTTACTATCAGGTGCGGATTGCCAAAGGAGACGAGAAGAAGACCGCAATCGTAACAAGGTATGGCAGTTTTGAGTTCCTTGTTATGCCGTTTAGGTTATGCAATGCTCCTGCGACATTTTGTACTTTGATGAATGATGTCCTACGACCGTACTTGGACTCGTTCGTGGTGGTATACCTGGATGATATAGTGGTTTACAGTGATAACATGGAGGATCATAAGAAGCACTTAGCGATGGTTTTCGAGGCACTGAGGGAGAATCAGTTGTTCTTGAAAAAGTCTAAGTGTGTGTTTGCTCAGACAGAGATACCGTTCCTTGGGCACATCGTTGGACAGGGGTACATACGGATGGAGCCGAGCAGGGTGAAGGTTATCGAAGACTGGGTTGAACCGAAGAATGTCCATGATATGAGGGTGTTCTTGGGCATGACCAACTACCAACGGAAGTTCGTAGAAGGTTACTCCAAAGTAACATCGGCACTGACATACCTACTGAAAAAGGAAAAGAAGTGGTGTTGGACAGAGAAATGTCAAAAGGCATTTGATGAGTTGAAGAGAAGGATGGTTACAACACCGATACTGAAGTTACCTGACTTCGGGAGACTGTTCGAGGTGCATACAGATGCTTCAGATTTTGCCATAGGAGGAGTTCTTATGCAGGATGGGCATCCGGTGGCCTATGAGAGTCGGAAGTTGCAAGATAGAGAGCGGAGGTATCCAGTTCATGACAAGGAGATGACTGCGATCATCCATTGTCTTCACATATGGAGGCAATACTTGATTGGGAAACCTTTTGTTGTCAAGACTGACAATGTTGCAGCTAGTTATTTTGCATCACAACCGAAGCTTTCTGCGAAGCAAGCTCGTTGGCAGGACTTCTTGGCAGAATTCGACATGTCTATTGTGTATAGACCGGGTAGACACAATACGTTAGCAGATGCCCTTAGCAGGAAGGGACAGCTTGCACCATTGGAGGGAGAAGACCGGGCAGCAAGGAGTAGAAGTCGGATTCAGATGTCGGAAGAGATGCAAA